>FR990131.1:0-55000 GCA_905404295.2 Ochlodes sylvanus | reverse complement strand
GGTCATTAGGTGCTCGTAAGGTGGTAGTGGGTAATCTAGGACATGCAGATTTAATGAGTCTATTTGTGATTGCCCATACGTCTTCTTTACCCTGCCTGTTGCAAAAGTCTTTGAAATTCGAGGTAGATGTAAGTTTGAGAGCTGTTGCATATTCTTGTTTCAGACGATCGCGTTCGGCCAAGGCTTCTTCAATGGGTTCATTGCGTTTTTTACGTGTACTTAGAATATGGTGTTGTTTGATTACTGACTTTTTGAGGTTTTCCAGGTCATCATTCCACCAGGGATTACGGTATGACTTTTTTCCTTTGCGAGGTAATGTTTTATCACAGATTTTTTGGAGAAGCTTTGTGAGTATTGTTATCGTTTCGTCTAGTTCTTGTGGTAGCATGTTCTGTATGTCGATGTTATCAAATTTAATACTAATCTCTGTTTTTAACATATCTATGAAAGGCGCCCAGTTATCAAAATTACTCGTATTATACCTGTAAATGGAAGTACCTTTGGGATATTTAATTTGTGATGGAAGTAAGTTCAAATCAAAATTTATAGCATTATGTTCGGAGGAGGGACATGCATCAAGATTGACTTGCCAGTTGTGGATGTTGCTTAACAAATTGTGTGTTATTAATGTCAGATCAATGATTGAGGAACGGTGTGCATTGTGAGTAATTGTTTCAAAGGTAGGGGTTGTGCCTGTGTTACATATGATTAAATCGTTGCTAACGAATAAATTGGCAAGTTCTTTTCCTCTCTTGTTCGCTGTTTGAGAGCCCCATAGGGGATGCCAGCCATTAAAGTCCCCACCTATTACGTGTGAGGCCTTTTCGGTATTTTTAAGAAGGTATTCTAAACTGCTTAAGGTGTTATACTCATCGGCATCCGGTTCTATGTAGGCACAGGAAAGATAAATATTCCCATGTTTTGTTACTAACTGAACTACGCTAAGATTAGGAGTTGAGAACTCTGTTGCGCCTAGTGACGCCCCTATGTTATCTTTAATGAGGATACACGATTTTACTCTTCGAGCGTCAGTACTGTATTGGTAAAGTTTGTAGCCTTGCAAGCTTTTAGTAGTTTGTGCATTTCCAACATATGGTTCGGTAATCAGGGCTATAGAGTATTCATTGGATGTGAAATATTGTAGGAATTCGTGTTGCCACATATGTGATCTACCCACGTTACATTGAAGTATTTTAAGATTAGTATCCATAATTGACTCGGTTAGAAATCCTAAGTTTCATGGACTGTAGCTGAGGGCACGTGAAAGAAGTGGCAGAGTGGTTGGTGTCCTTGTTAAGGTTAAATTTTGTATTTTGACTATCGCAGTTATGGCACTTTATTTTGGTGGTATCTTTTTGGTTGGGGCAGTCTTTATATACGTGACCAGTGGCAGCACAGTGAGAACAACGTGAATTTTCGGACTTGCAGGTCTTTCTTGTGTGGCCGAAACCGAGGCAGTCAAAACACTGTTTAAGTGGGCAGAAGTCTTCGGTGTGTATTCTGTGGTAATTTATATTCAGCTTGCCTAATTCAGTTGCGGTTTTCCAAATCTTTGGGGTAACTATTAGTGCTGCGTTGTACAAAGTGGGATTTCTATTATTTTTCACGAAAGCCAATTTAATTTCTTCGGGGGATAAATTGAGTTCTTTAATTTCGGCGTTCTGATTAATAATGAGCTGTGGAAGTTCTGTAGAGGGTGTGTCTTTGTGAACACCTTTGAGGATCACCATAGGCTTTAGGTCCTTTGCCGCTTCGGCCTCTAAGTCTTTACACCGCGTGATCCTCTCTAGTGTTTCGGAGTTTATTATTAGATAGGGGTGAAATATTAGCGGGGGTGTATGTTGACGTTTTAAAAGAAACGTGTTTGTGAAACGAGTCTTTTACTTGGGCGTGGTTAGCGGTGTCGCACTTAGCCTTGACAACTAAAGCTGGTTTTGTCTCTCGTTTGGTGTTTTTGTTTTTCAGGACAGTGTTTGTTGCGGCAGCAGATGCGTATGATATGACAGGTGCTGGAGTTGTTGAATTAAGTTTGGAGAACTCTGTCTGAATAACCTTTTGGAGGTCGCCTTTAAGCTCTAATGTGAGGTCCTGAAAAGCAGCTGCCTTGTAAGCTAGGCTGTCGATAATATGAGCTTCCTCTATAACTTTCTTTTTATCTGCTATTGTAACGCTTTTACTAGATGTGATGGTTGTTATAATAGTTTTGGCACGCGTTTGAATTTCGGAGATTATATTACCTATCGTATTTGAATTCGACGGATCCATTTACATTTATTTTCGAAACTAGTTTAAGAGAGAGAGAAACGGTGAAGTCGGTTGGTTCGGTTAGGTTAGGTCGTGCCGCCTCTGACTCGGTTTAGTGCCGCCTCTGACCGAGCCTACTTAAGTAATGTAAGGCCGGAGGGTGGGCGGGCTTTTTTTTGCTGTTCCCGACGTCGGATTGGGACGCGCGAGGTGTCCGCGGATCGGGCTCGACGAGGGCTACACAACCGTGTTAAAATTTTGTGAAAATTTGGAAATTTGGAAAAGTAATTCCGGAAAAACCTGTTTTTTGGGGTTTTTTCAAAATATTTCGGCCAACTATAATCAAATTTAAATTTGGCGCATCCAGAAGGGAGCGCCCAAGAATTACTCAATTTTTGATACCACGCAGTGGTATGTCAAAATAAATTTGGAAAAGTTATGAATTTTTTACTTATTAAAACGTGTTTTTATATGAAATTTTAAATGAAATTTAATAAAATCGAAAAACAAATACCGGAGGTGTATAGAGCTCGCGAAACCGAAGATTTGTATGTGTCACACGTGTACCTAGCAGCTATTTGAAAATTTGATGTCTATTTGTTAGGTTAGGTTAGGTTAGGTTAGGTTAGGTTAGGTTAGGTTAGGTTAGGTTAGGTTAGGTTAGGTTAGGTTAGGTTAGGTTAGGTTAGGTTAGGTTAGGTTAGGTTAGGTTAGGTTAGGTTAGGTTAGGTTAGGTTAGGTTAGGTTAGGTTAGGTTAGGTTAGGTTAGGTTAGGTTAGGTTGGGGATTCCCCGCAGTGTTGGCTTCCTCGTAGCAATCCCCGGGCAACGTCTCGTCTGACCACCGTAACGGAGTGGCAGACAGGCGGCAAACGAACACTGTGCGATCGTACACTATCAGAGTTTTAAGTGCGGTCATTGTCGTTCGACGAAATGTCGAAACCTTTGCGGGACGCCTCCGGGCGTTTTATAAAAGGCCCTTCTCAGGGCCAACCCGAAACGGCCCTTCTCAGGGCCACCCCCGACGACGCCTCGGCGTTGGAGGCTAGCCGTGCACCATCACCGGCGGCGAGCCTGGTCTGGAGGGAGGAGGACCTGTCGGGGTCCGACAGTGACGCCCCTGTGGCGGAGCTGCCAGCCCAACAGGCAAAAAAGCGGGCCTACTTGAAGAAGGGTTCGGAGGGCTCCTCGGAGCTGAAAAAGCGGAACAAGGCTAACCCCGCTCTGGCTTGCACTAGCCACGACGTAGGTCTGCTGGACGCCCAACGTCAGCTGGACGTGGCGAACAGGGCACGCATCCAACAGGAGTTGGAGGAGCAGGTTGCCGCTAAGGAGGCACAGGCACGCGAGCGCAGGGCTAAGGCGGACTACGGTGCGTCTAGCGTCTCGTACGCGGATCACTCCTTAGCGGAACTAGTGAAGATGGCCGAAGAGGACCAAGAGGAGATAGTCACCGTCGCCTCAAAGTCCTCAAATTTGAAGGGGACCTTCCAAAAGGCCCTCAAATCGCGGGCTGCCAGTCTTCGCGGCATCATCGGTGAGTTGGTGCAGCGCACAACCACCGATGAGGTAAGGCAGCTCCAAAAGAGGGTGGACTGCCTAACCAAGGAGGTCAGCGAGCTGCACACGAAGCTTGCTGAAGCTATGGGGCGGCCTAACCAGGCCCCGCCTGTAACGACGTCGGTGGACCTCTCCTCCTCCAACCTTGAGGAAATCATCCGCAAGGTTGTGATGGAGGAGCGAGCTTTCACGCGAGCCTGCTTTGCGGGCATCGAGGATAGGCTCCTGCCTGAAAGGCGCGACAGGTCGCATTTGGCAGTGGACACTGCTGCTCCTGACTCTGCCCCTGCCCAAGCCGTGATGGCTCCTCCCCCGACCACTAAACCCGCAAAGGGCAAAGGGAAGGGGAAAAAGACGGTGGCCCCGCCGGCTACGGCTGAGGTGGCTCCGCCGGCCGCGACTGAGGTTGCTCCGCCGGCCGCGACTGAGGTGGCGGTGGCCTCGTCCCAGAGGGAGGACGCCTTCCTTCCCTCCAGCACTCCGTCCAACGAGTGGACTGAGGTGGTTGGGAGGAAGAAGAAAGGCGCCAAAAAGGCGGTGCAGGCTGTTGCCCCTGCCAATGTCCCCTCCGGCTCGTCCAACGAGATGAGCAAAGAAAAGGGGAGGAGCAAGGGGGAGACAACAGCCCCCAAGCCTAGTGGGAGGAAGCTTGTTCCCCCCAAAACCGCGGCCGTCGTAGTGACACTCACTCCGGAGGCCATGGAGAAGGGGGAGACGTACGAGTCCGTTCTGAAACGGGCTCGTACCAACGCCAACCCGGCCACACTGGGTATTGGCCTGGTGACGTGCCGCCGGACCCAAACCGGAGCTCGACTCTTCGAGTTTTCGGGGGCCCAGGGCGGCGCCAATGCGGACCTCTTCGCAAGTAAACTGCAAGAGGTCATTGCGGATGCGGCCAAAGTTGCCAGGCCAACAAAGACCGCAACCTTGGAAGTGACCGATCTTGACGACTCGGTCACAAAGGAGGAGGTGGTGGCGGCAGTTGCCGCCGCAGGAGGCTGCGACGCGGCAGCAATAAAGGGCGGGGCTATCAAGCCTGGTCGCGGTGGTCTGGGTGCTGTCCGCCTGGAGTGTCCGGTGGTCGCGGCAAAGGCCGTACTGGCCAAGAGGCGGATCCCCGTAGGGTTTTGTGTGGCTGAGGTCCGGGCACTTGAGGAGCGGCCTTTCCGCTGCTTCAAGTGCTTCGGAATAGGACACACCAGAGCTCTGTGTCCATCCCGAGTGGAAAGGGCGGAGCTCTGCTGCCGCTGCGGGGAAGCGGGGCACAAGGCGTCGGAGTGTGGTGTTGCCACGCCGCGCTGCGCGGTGTGCACCGCCAGTGGCCGTCCAGCCAACCACGTGATGGGGGGGAGGATGTGCAATCCTCCTCCAAAGAAGGGACAAGCGCAGGCGCAAATCCGTCCTGCTGCTGCCGCCGCCACTGTTGAGCCTGCCGAGGCTTCGCAACAGGCTGAAGAGGGCAATGCGATGGACCAATAATGGCAGTGGTCCATCGCATTTTACAGGCAAACACCAACCACTGCAGAGCGGCCCAGGACCTACTGGTGCAGGCCATGGCTGAGTGGTTGGTGGATGTTGCGGTCGTCGCCGAACCGTACTCTGTGCCTGGCCGCTGGCTAGGGGATAGGGACGGCTTGGTGGCGCTTGTGGCGCGAGCTTCCGCGGACTCCCCTCCCCTTTCGCTTTTAGAGAGGGGACCGGGATACGTGGCCGCCGCGTGGGGAGACATAGCCCTTGTCGGGGTCTATTTCTCCCCAAACCGACCACTTGCGGATTTTGAGGACTTCCTTGGAGTCCTCGCCGCAGTGGTTGCGAGGGTAGCGTCACGTCAGGTCTCCGTCCTGGGAGATCTGAACGCCAAGTCGGTGGTTTGGGGAAACCCAGCCACTGACGCACGCGGACGGGCAGTCGAGCTGTGGGCGGCCTCCTCCGGGCTCTCCCTTCTAAATAGAGGGGAGGTCCACACGTGCGTGCGGCGGTGGGGTGGGTCAATTGTGGACGTCGCTTTTGCCTCACCCGCGCTAGCCGCGCGTGTGAAAAACTGGCGGGTGGACATGGTGGAGACTTTCTCGGACCATCGCTACGTGCGGTTCGAGATCTCCACCCAAGGTCCCCGGAGAACGGCTCCTCCGGGCCAATCTCCATTTCCTCGGTGGGCCTTCGTCCACCTGGACAGGGAGGCAGCGAGGGAGGCGGCCTTCATCCAGGACTGGCTCTCGCCTGAGGTCAACGTCGTGGACGTGGACGCCGCCGCGGCACAGCTGAGGGAGTCGTTGACCGCGGTATGCAATTCCAGCATGCCTCGGTCTCGTCGTCCGCCTCCCCGACGCGCCGTCTATTGGTGGTCGAAGGAGTTGGCGGGGCTCCGAACTGCCTGTGTGGCGGCGCGAAGGGAGTACGCTCGAAGCCGGCGGCGGCGAATACACGATCGGGCAAATGAGGACCGCCTTCACGACCTGTACGTGGAGGCAAAGCAGGCTCTCAGAAATGCGATGCTCGCCGCTCAGGACGCGGCGCAGGCTGAGCTGCTGGAGGGCCTCGACGAGGACCCTTTTGGGAGGCCATATAAGGTGGCGCGGAATAAACTGCGTCCCTTCGGCCCCCCCGTATCGGAGACCCTCGAGCCGGCAGTGCTGGATGGGGTGGTACGGTCCCTGTTTCCAGGCAGGACCGACGCTTTCACCCCACCAGTAATGGACCCTCCGCAGGGTGCGGTTCAGGAGGAAGAGGAAGCCCCTCCTCTCTCTGGGGCCGAGCTTAGCACGGCGGTGCTTCGCCTTCGTGCCAAAAAGACGGCCCCAGGGCCAGACGGTGTCCCAGCAAGGGTGGTGGCAATGGCCACGACTGAAATGGAGGAAAGGTTTCGGGACCTCTTTGACGCGTGTTTTGCGTCGAGAAGGTTCCCGAAACCTTGGAAGGAGGGGCGTCTATGCCTCCTCCGTAAAGAAGGACGCCCGGTGGACTCTCCCTCGGCATACCGACCCATCGTTCTGCTCGATGAGGTCGGTAAGATGTTCGAGGGGGTCATCGCCGCCCGCCTCAAGGACCACCTGCGGATGGTTGGGCCGGACCTGTCGGACGCTCAGTTTGGTTTTCGACCTGAGCGTTCGACAATAGACGCCCTCGCCCTACTAAAGGGTGTGGTGAAGGAGGCGATGGACGCTGGGGACGGGGTGTTGGCTGTGTCATTCGACATAGCCAACGCTTTCAACACCCTTCCCCATGCGACCGTCCTCGAGGCGCTCCGGTTCCACGGAGTGCCTCAATATATGAGGGACCTCCTGGCCAGCTACTTGGAGGACAGAGCGGTCCTCCTAGTGGATAAAGCTGGCCAGGTCCGGCGATATCTTGCGGAGTCCGGTGTTCCGCAGGGGTCAGTCCTAGGACCTCTCCTGTGGGACATCGGATTCGACTGGCTTCTGCGTGGGACCCTCCTCCGTGGCACGAGTGTCATCTGCTACGCGGATGACACTCTCCTCACTGCCCGAGGAGGGAATTTCGGTGAGGCGGCCAGTCTGGCCTCGGCGGGCGGATCGTTAGTCGCCGGTAGGATCCGCCGCCTTGGACTGAGGGTGGCGTTGCATAAGACCGAGGCCGTTTTCTTCCACGGGCCTCGGCAGCGGCGCCCTTCTGACGCCCACATCTTTGTGGAGGGCGTCAGAATTGAGGTTAAGACCCAGATGAAATATCTGGGTCTAACGCTCGACGGCAGGTGGCGCTTCAGCCCGCACTTCAGCGGACTGTCGTCGCGGCTGCTGAAGGCAGCGGGGGCCCTCTCATGGCTGATGCCGAACTTGGGGGGGCCAGGCGGGCGATGCCGGCGGCTGTACGCCGGCATCCTGAAAAGCATGGCCCTGTACGGGGCGCCTATCTGGGCAGACTCCCTTCATAGAAGGGAGAATGCCACAGCCTTGCGGGTGCCCCAGAGGGCCATCGCACAACGGGCGGCGCGGGCTTACCGCTCGGTGAGCTTCGCGGCAGCGTGCGCTCTGGCTGGCACGCCTCCTTGGGAGCTCGAGGCGTGGGTGCTAGCCAGAGTCTACGAATGGACGGCGGGGCGAAGGGCACTCGATGAGTACCCTGCCCCTGAGGAACGGGAGGCTGTGCGACAGGAGGCGAGGGATGCCGTCGTCCGTCATTGGATGGCGGACCTTGCCTCTGCAGTTTTCGGCCGTCGAACGCTCGACGCGCTTGGGCCTGTCCTGCAGGACTGGCTTGAACGACCGCACGGCTTCCTCACCTTCCGGCTGGTGCAGGTGCTGTCCGGGCACGGCTGTTTCGGGTCGTACCTTCACCGGATCGGGAGGGAGGAAAGTCCGTCGTGCCTTGACTGTGGCGCGGCGGAGGACACGGCACAACACACCCTGGAGGTGTGCCCGTCGTGGGCCGAGTGGCGCCGCAGTCTTGTCGCGGCGATTGGGCCGGACCTCTCGCTTCCCGCAGTGGTAAATGCCATGTTGGGGAGCGAGGAGGCGTGGGTGGCGGTCGCCTCCTTCTGTGATGACGTCATGTCACAGAAGGAGGAGGCGGAGCGCGCGCGGGAGGACGATCCTCTCGCGCCGCCTCTCCGCCGGAGAAGAGGCAGGAGAAGGGGGGTGGTCAACCACCCCCTCTCCCCCCGGTGATAAGCAGCGGGCGACAGGCGCGGGGGCGCCCTCGCCCGCATTGCACCGCTTGTCACCCAGCCGGACGAGGATGACCGAGCACTCAGTCATCCTCGAGCCCCCTCCCGTATGGGGAGGGGCGTGAAGGGCCCACCGCTGCAGGCGGGCAAACGCCGGCGGGGAACTGGAAGCAAAGGCTATGCCGATTCCCAGATCCCCGCCACCAAAGGCGATGCGGGAGTGCCGCTGGGTTGTTTAGTGGGTATACCGGGAGCACACCTTCCCCGGGAGTCCCACATACCCCTTCCGTCCCCCGACGGGAGGGGATGCGTAATGCATTTTTCCCAGCGAAAAAAAAAAAAAAAAAAAAAAAAAAAAAAAAAGGTTAGGTTAGGTTAGGTTAGGTTAGGTTAGGTTAGGTTAGGTTATCGGACTCACCATCGGCCTACAGGCCGATATGTCTGCTGAACGAGTCTGGCAAACTCTTCGAGCGGATTATCGCCGCTCGTATCAGTGGACATCTGGCGCAAAGTGGCCCGGATCTGTCCGACCGTCAGTATGGCTTCCGAAAGGAACGCTCGACGGTCGACGCTGTCCTCCGTGTCCGAGAGATAGCAGAGCAGGCCGTATCCAGAGGCAGAGTAGTCTTGGCAGTGAGCCTTGACATCGTCAATGCATTTAACTCTCTGCCCTGGAATGCAATAAGGGAGGCCCTGGTACATCATAGGGTGCCTCCCTATTTGCGGAGCGTGGTGGCGGCCTATCTGTCGGACCGGAGCGTTAGCTATCCGGGCCGCTACGGGAGTGTCCAGGAGAGGCGCGTCGTGTGCGGGGTTCCACAGGGTTCGGTCTTAGGTCCGCTCCTCTGGAACCTCGCGTACGATGTTGTACTGCGGGCCGAGCTGCCTCTCGGGGTCAGCGTGGTTTGTTACGCCGACGACACTCTCGTACTGGCCGAAGGTGAGTCCTTCGAGAGAACGGTCAGGTTGGCCGAGTTTGGGGTGGCACGCGTTGTCGCGAAGATACGTGGCATAGGTCTTCGCATAGCGCCAAACAAGACCGAGGCGCTATGGTTCCACGGCCTCAGGCCTAGCGTGGAACCTCCCTGCATGTCGGTGCGTGTAGGTGACACAGTGGTGGAAGTGGGCCGGCACATGAAGTACCTTGGGCTGGTACTGGACAGCCGTTGGAGCTTCGACGAGCATTTTGACCGTCTCGTCCCCCGGATTCATAAGGTAGCGGGTGCCCTGCACAGACTGCTGCCAAATCTCGGGGGACCGAGGGAGGAAGTCCGCCGCCTCTACGCGGGTATCGTGCGCTCTGTTGCGCTCTACGGTTCACCCGTATGGGCGCACAGACTGTCGGGCTGTCGACGCCGCGCGGCAAAACTGAATGCCGCGCAGCGTACGATAGCAATAAGAGTGGCACGCGGATACCGTACAATTTCGTATGAGGCGGCTACAGTCCTGGCGCGGTTTCCGCCCCTGGACATCCTGGCGGATATGAATGCAGAGGTCTTCTTTAAGATCCGCATTCTCCGCCAGGGGACTTACTCCCAAGAGGCGGTCAAAACGACTCGAAAGCAGGCCAGTCTGCGCGCCCTGAGTCGCTGGCGACAGAGACTTCAGGAGCCGCGGGGCATGCGCCAACGCGCTGTCTGTGCCATACTGCCCAGCTTCAGTGCCTGGCTAAAGAGGAGGAGGTGTGTCACCTACAGGCTGACACAGATGCTCACCGGACATGGCTGCTTCGGTGAGTATCTGCACCGGATAGGCAGGGAGGCGTCAGCGCAGTGCCACCATTGTGGAGACCCCCAGGATTCCGCGCAGCACACGCTCGAACACTGTCCTGCGTGGCAGCAAGAGCGGCGGATCCTGGTTCAGGAAGTGGGGCCGGACCTCTCCCCGGAGGCAATCGTCGCGGCCATGGTCCGTTCCGGCGAAGCCTGGGACCGAGCGGTCACCTTCTGCGACCAAGTGTTGACCGCGAAGGAGGACGCCGAACGGGCCAGGGAGCTTGCTGACCCAGCCCGGAGGCGGAGGCGCCGTGGTGGGCGCCGCGGTGGGCGCACATAGCGCCACCGCCTTGTCCCTGTGGCTCGGGACCAGAATACGAGCTTCGGTATCCCCTGCCTGTCGTAAGAGGCGACTAAAAGGGGGCTTTGGGGGCTGCGGGCGGCAAGAGTGGGAGCTCGAACCGCTCACCAACAGCCCCGAGAAGGACGACGGTATGTGTGGCCGCATACCGTCGTAAACAACAGCGACGGCTACCGGGGGAGCAATACTCCCCCGAGGGAAGAGCCCTACATAAGGGCACTGCGCTTGGAGGATTCCGGTTGCGTTCCTTTGGAGATCCCGGAGTCCTCCAAAAAGCGCTGAGGACGGCCACCGGGGGGGTTTTAGTGGGTAAAAATCCCACATAACCCGGCGTCGCTCCCACGGCACCGGGTACCTTTTGAAGGTTTCCCCCTCGACAACAAAAAAAAAAAAAAAAAAAAAAAGGTTAGGTTAGGTTAGGTTAGGTTAGGTTAGGTTAGGTTAGGTTAGGTTAGGTTGGGGGGGATCCCCCCCGGGGGTGCCCGCCTTGTCGTGGCGGGGGGGCTCTAGTAACCGTGGTTTCGGCGCCCACGGTGAAGCTAAGAGGCACCCAGGGCCGGCCCGCGCGGATAGGAGGTTGCGGGTTGGCGAGGTGGTCGCTCCCAGCAGGCTTGGCGCGACAAGCCTGCTTGGGATGCGCAAGGTGGGGACCGCAGAGGAAGGTTTTCCTTCCTCTGCGGCCGAGGCGGAGCCGCTCCGATTCGCGGCCGGAGCGGCATTGGTGGGGCCGCAGGGGAAGAGGAATGCCGGTATTACGGTGCGCCGCTTTCCCTGTCCTCTGCGGCCGAGGTGTGGTTGGCGGTGGAGCCACAGATCTGATCCACCGCCGGGTGCTGGAGGTTTTCCGGCACCCATGACCTCCTTGTGGCGGACTCGGGGGGGTCCGCCACTGTACTGGTGGAGGTCGAGGAGGAAGGCGCGCCCTACCATCTGGCGCGCCTAGCGTGATGGGCCTTCGGGCATCACGGTGGAGCCGCTTTTGCGGCTGCCGTCGGCGGAGCAGCGGATGTGTGCGAAAGCGTTCCCGCAGCTCCGCCGGAAGACGGCGAGGTGGCATTCGTGGGGTTTTAGTGGGTATACCGTGGTCTCATTAGCCACGGGAGTCCCACATAACCACTTGGGCCTCCCCCTGCGCCCAGGTGGTATGCGTAATTGCATTTCCCCACGTAAAAAAAAAAAAAAAAAAAAAAGGTTAGGTTGGGGATCCCCCGCAGTGTTGGCTTCCTCGTAGCGATCCCCGGGCAACGTCTCGTCTGACCACCGTAACGGAGTGGCAGACAGGCGGCAAACGAACACTGTGCGATCACACACTTTCAGAGCGGAAAAGTGCGATCATTGTCGGAAATGTCAAAACCTTTGCGGGACGCCTCCGGGCGTTTTATAAAAGGCCCTTCTCAGGGCCAACCCGAAACGGCCCTTCTCAGGGCCACCCCCGACGACGCTTCGGCGTTGGAGGCTAGCCGTGCACCATCACCGGCGGCGAGCCTGGTCTGGAGGGAGGAGGACCTGTCGGGGTCCGACAGTGACGCCTCTGTGGCGGAGCTGCCGGCCCAACAGGCAAAAAAGCGGGCCTACTTGAAGAAGGGTTCGGAGGGTTCTTCGGAGCTGAAAAAGCGGAACAAGGCTAACCTCGCTCTGGCTTGCACTAGCCACGACGTGGGTCTGCTGGATGCCCAACGTCAGTTGGACGTGGCGAACAGGGCACGAATCCAACAGGAGTTGGAAGAGCAGGTTGCCGCTAAGGAGGCACAGGCACGCGAGCGCAGGGCTAAGGTGGACTACGGTGCGTCTAGCGTCTCGTACGCGGATCACTCCTTAGCGGAACTAGTGAAGATGGCCGAAGAGGACCAAGAGGAGATAGTCACCGTCGCCTCAAAGTCCTCAAATTTGAAGGGGACCTTCCAAAAGGCCCTCAAATCGCGGGCTGCCAGTCTTCGCGGCATCATCGGTGAGTTGGTGCAGCGCACAACCACCGATGAGGTAAGGCAGCTCCAAAAGAGGGTGGACTGCCTAACCAAGGAGGTCAGCGAGCTGCACACGAAGCTTGCTGAAGCTATGGGGCGGCCTAACCAGGCCCCGCCTGTAACGACGTCGGTGGACCTCTCCTCCTCCAACCTTGAGGAAATCATCCGCAAGGTTGTGATGGAGGAGCGAGCTTTCACGCGAGCCTGCTTTGCGGGCATTGAGGATAGGCTCCTGCCTGAAAAGCGCGTCGGGCCGCCGTTGGCAGCGGACACGGCTGCTCCTGCCTCTGCCCCTGCCCAAGCCGTGATGGCTCCTCCCCCGACCCCTAAACCCTCAAAGGGCAAAGGGAAGGGGAAAAAGACGGTGGCTCCGCCAGCTACGGCTGAGGTGGCTCCGCCGGCTATGGCTGAGGTGGCTCTGCCGGCCGCGACTGAGGTTGCTCCGCCCGCCGCGACTGAGGTGGCGGCGGCCTCGTCCCAGAGGGAGGACGCCTTCCTGCCCTCCAGCACTCCGTCCAACGAGTGGACTGAGGTGGTTGGGAGGAAGAAGAAAGGCGCCAAAAAGGCGGTGCAGGCTGTTGCCCCTGCCAATGTCCCCTCCGGCTCGTCCAACGAGATGAGCAAAGAAAAGGGGAGGAGCAAGGGGGAGACAACAGCCCCCAAGCCTAGTGGGAGGAAGCTTGTTCCCCCCAAAACCGCGGCCGTCGTAGTGACGCTCACTCCGGAGGCCGTGGAGAAGGGCGAGACGTACGAGTCCGTTCTGAAACGGGCTCGTACCAACGCCAACCCGGCCACACTGGGTATTGGCCTGGTGACGTGCCGCCGGACCCAAACCGGAGCTCGAATCTTCGAGTTTTCGGGGGCCCAGGGCGGCGCCAATGCGGACCTCTTCGCAAGTAAGTTGCAAGAGGTCATAGCGGACGCGGCCAAAGTTGCCAGGCCAACAAAGACCGCAACATTGGAAGTGACCGATCTTGACGACTCGGTCACGAAAGAGGAGGTGGTGGCGGCAGTTGCCGCCACAGGAGGCTGCGACGCGGCGGCAATAAAGGGCGGGGTTATCAAGCCTGGTCGCGGTGGTCTGGGTGCTGTCCGCCTGGAGTGTCCGGTCGTCGCGGCAAAGGCCGTACTGGCTAAGAGGCGGATCCCCGTAGGGTTTTGTGTGGCTGAGGTCCGGGCGCTTGAGGAGCGGCCTTTCCGCTGCTTCAAGTGCTTCGGAATAGGACACACCAGAGCTCTGTGTCCATCCCGAGTGGAAAGGGCGGAGCTCTGCCTCCGCTGCGGGGAAGCGGGGCACAAGGCGTCGGAGTGCGGTGTTGCCACGCCGCGCTGCGCGGTGTGCACCGCCAGTGGCCGTCCAGCCGACCACGTGATGGGGGGGAGGATGTGCAATCCTCCTCCAAAGAAGGGACAAGCGCAGGCGCAAATACGTCCTGCTGCTGCCGCCGTCTCTGTTGAGCCTGTCGAGGCTTCGCAACAGGCCGAAGAGGGAAATGTGATGGACCAATAATGGCAGTGGTCCATCGCATTTTACAGGCAAACACCAACCACTGCAGAGCGGCCCAGGACCTACTGGTGCAGGCCATGGCTGAGTGGTTGGTGGATGTTGCGGTCATCGCCGAGCCGTACTCTGTACCTGGCCGCTGGCTAGGAGATAGGGACGGCTTGGTGGCGCTTGTGGCGCGATGTTCCGCGGACTCCCCTCCCCTTTCGCTTTTAGAGAGGGGACCGGGATACGTGGCCGCCGCGTGGGGAGACATAGCCCTTGTCGGGGTCTATTTCTCCCCAAACCGACCACTTTCGGATTTCGAGGACTTCCTTGGAGTCCTCGCCGCAGTGGTAGCGAGGGTGGCGCCGCGTCAGGTCTCCGTCCTGGGAGACCTGAACGCCAAGTCGGTGACTTGGGGTAACCCAGCCACAGACGCACGCGGGCGGGCGCTCGAGTTGTGGGTGGCCTCCTCCGGGCTCTCCCTCCTAAACAGAGGGGAGGTCCACACGTGCGTGCGGCGGTGGGGTGGGTCAATTGTGGACGTCGCTTTTGCCTCGCCCGCGCTAGCCGCGCGTGTGAAAAACTGGCGGGTGGACATGGTGGAGACTTTCTCGGACCACCGCTACGTGCGGTTCGAGATCTCCACCCAAGGTCCCCGGAGAACGGCTCCTCCGGGCCAATCTCCATTTCCTCGGTGGGCCTTCGTCCACCTGGACAGGGAGGCAGCGAAGGAGGCGGCTTTCGTCCAGGACTGGCTTTCGCCTGGCGTAAACGTCGTGGACGTGGACGCCGCCGCGGCACAGCTGAGGGAGTCGTTGACCGCGGTATGCAATTTTAGCATGCCTCGGTCTCGTCGTCCGCCTCCCCGACGCGCCGTCTATTGGTGGTCGAAGGAGCTGGCGGGGCTCCGAACTGCCTGCGTGGCGGCGCGAAGGGAGTACGCTCGAAGCCGGCGGCGGCGAATAGGCGATCGGGCGAACGAGGACCGCCTTCACGACCGTTACGTGGAGGCAAAGCAGACCCTCAGAAAGGAGATGCTCGCCGCTCAGGACGCGGCGCAGGCTGAGCTGCTGGAGGGCCTAGACAAAGACCCTTTTGGGAGGCCATATAAGGCGGCGCGGAACAAACTGCGTCCCTATGGCCCCCCCGTATCGGAGTCCCTCGAGCCGGCAGTGCTGGATGGGGTCGTACGGTCCCTGTTTCCAGGCAGGGCCGACGCTTTCACCCCACCAGTAATGGACCCTCCGCAGGGTGCGGTTCAGGAGGAAGAGGAGGACCAGGAGGTCCCTCCTCTCTCTGGGGCCGAGCTTAGCACGGCGGTGCTTCGCCTTCGTGCCAAAAAGACGGCCCCAGGGCCAGACGGTGTCCCAGCAAGGGTGGTGGCAATGGCCACGACTGAGATGGAGGAAAGGTTTCGGGACCTCTTTGACGCGTGTCTCGCGTCGAGAAGGTTCCCGAAACCTTGGAAGGAGGGGCGTTTATGCCTCCTCCGGAAAGAAGGACGCCCGGCGGACTCCCCCTCGGCATACCGACCCATCGTTCTGCTCGATGAGGTCGGTAAGATGTTCGAGGGGATCATTGCCGCCCGCTTGAAAGACCACCTGCGGGTGGTGGGGCCGGACCTGTCAGACGCTCAGTTTGGTTTTCGACCTGAGCGTTCGACAATAGACGCCCTCGCCCTATAAAAGGGTGTGGTGAAGGAGGCGATGGACGCTGGGGACGGAGTGTTGGCTGTGTCATTCGACATAGCCAACGCATTCAACACCCTTCCCCATGCGACCGTCCTCGAGGCACTCCGGTTTCACGGAGTGCCCCAATATATGAGGGACCTCCTGGCCAGCTACTTGGAGGACAGAGCGGTCCTCCTAGTGGATAAAGCTGGCCAGGTCCGGCGATATCCGGCGGATTCCGGTGTTCCGCAGGGGTCAGTCCTAGGACCTCTCCTGTGGGACATCGGGTTCGACTGGCTGTTGCGTGGGGCCCTCCTCCGTGGCACGAGTGTCATCTGCTACGCGGATGACACTCTCCTCACTGCCCGAGGAGGGAATTTCGGTGAGGCGGCCAGTCTGGCCTCGGCGGGCGGATCGTTAGTTGCCGGTAGGATCCGCCGCCTTGGATTGAGGGTGGCGTTGCATAAGACCGAGGCCGTTTTCTTCCATGGGCCTCGGCAGCGGCGTCCAGCTGACGCCCACATCTTTGTGGAGGGCGTCAGAATAGAGGTTAAGACCCAGATGAAATATCTGGGTCTAACGCTCGATGGCAGGTGGCGCTTCAGCCCGCACTTCAGCGGGCTGTCGTCGCGGCTGCTGAAGGCAGCGGGGGCCCTCTCATGGCTGATGCCTAACTTGGGAGGGCCAGGCGGGCGATGCCGGCGGCTGTACGCCGGCATCTTGAAGAGCATGGCCCTGTACGGGGCGCCTATCTGGGCAGACTCCCTTCATAGAAGGGAGAACGCCACAGCTTTGCGGGTGCCCCAGAGGGCCATCGCACAACGGGCGGCGCGGGCTTACCGCTCCGTTAGCTTTGCGGCAGCGTGCGCTCTGGCTGGCACCCCTCCTTGGGAGCTCGAGGCGTGGGTGCTAGCCAGAGTCTACGAATGGACGGCGGGGCGAAGGGCACTCGGTGAGCGCCCTGCCCTTGAAGTTCGCGAGGCTGTTCGGCGGGAGGCGAGGGATGCCGTCGTCCGTCACTGGATGGCGGACCTTGCCTCTGCAGTTTTCGGCCGTCGAACCCTCGACGCGCTTGGGCCGGTCCTGCAGGACTGGCTCGAACGACCGCACGGATTCCTCACCTTCCGGTTGGCGCAGGTGCTGTCCGGGCACGGCTGTTTCGGGTCGTACCTTCGCCGGATCGGAAGGGAGGAAAGCCCGTCGTGCCATGACTGTGGCGCGGCGGAGGACACGGCACAACACACCCTGGAGGTGTGCCCGTCGTGGGCCGGGCAGCGCCGCAGTCTTGTCGCGGCGGTCGGGCCGGACCTCTCGCTTCCCGCCGTGGTAAATGCCATGTTGGGGAGCGAGGAGGCATGGGCGGCGGTCGCCTCCTTCTGTGAAGAAGTAATGTCACAGAAGGAGGAGGCGGAGCGCGTGCGGGAGGACGATCCTCTCGCGCCGCATCTCCGCCGGAGAAGAGGCAGGAGAAGGGGGGTGGTCAACCACCCCCTCTCCCCCCGGTGATAAGCAGCGGGCGACAGGCGCGGGGGCGCCCTCGCCCGCATTGCACCGCTTATCACCCAGCCGGACGAGGATGACCGAGCACTCAGTCATCCTCGAGCCCCTTCCCGTATGGGGAGGGGCGTGAAGGGCCCACCGCTGCAGGCGGGCAAACGCCGGCGGGGAACTGGAAGCAAAGGCTATGCCGATTCCCAGATCCCCGCCACCAAAGGCGATGCGGGAGTGCCGCTGGGTTGTTTAGTGGGTATACCGGGAGTTACCATCTTCCCCGGGAGTCCCACATACCCCTTCCGTCCCCCGACGGGAGGGGATGCGTAATGCATTTTTCCCAGCGAAAAAAAAAAAAAAAAAAAAAGGTTAGGTTAGGTTAGGTTAGGTTAGGTTAGGTTAGGTTCCCCCCCGGGGGTGCCCGCCTTGTCGTGGCGGGGGGGCTCTAGTAACCGTGGTTTCGGCGCCCACGGTGAAGCTAAGAGGCACCCAGGGCCGGCCCGCGCGGATAGGTGGTTGCGGGCTGGCGAGGTGGTCGCTCCCAGCAGGCTTGGCGCGACAAGCCTGCTTGGGATGCGCAAGGTGGGGACCGCAGAGGAAGGTTTTCCTTCCTCTGCGGCCGAGGCGGAGCCGCTCCGATTCGCGGCCGGAGCGGCATTGGTGGGGCCGCAGGGGAAGAGGAATGCCGGTATTGCGGTGCGCCGCTTTCCCTGTCCTCTGCGGCCGAGGTGTGGTTGGCGGTGGAGCCACAGATCTGATCCACCGCCGGGTGCTGGAGGTTTTCCGGCACCCATGACCTCCTTGTGGCGGACTCGGGGGGGTCCGCCACTGTACTGGAGGAGGTCGAGGAGGAAGGCGCGCCCTACCATCTGGCGCGCCTCACGCGGAGGGCCTTCGGGCATCTGCGGAGGAGCCGCTCTTTTGCGGCTGCCGTCGGCGGAGCAGCGGATGTGTGCGACAGCGTTCCCGCAGCTCCGCCGGAAGACGGCGAGGTGGCATTCGTGGGGTTTTAGTGGGTATACCGTGGTCTCATTAGCCACGGGAGTCCCACATAACCACTTGGGTCTCCCCCTGCGCCCAGGTGGTATGCGTAATGCATTTCCCCACGTAAAAAAAAAAAAAAAAAGGTTAGGTTAGGTTAGGTTAGGTTAGGTTTCTGGGTCTTATTATTGACAGTCGGTGGCAGTTTGGGCCACACTTTCGCACGCTGGCACCACGGCTGCTGAAAGCGGCCGACTCTTTGGGGTGGCTCCTCCCGAATTTGGGGGGTCCAAATGCCAAGTGCCGGCGCCTTTATGCCGGCATTCTGCGCTCCATGGCGCTGTACGGGGCGCCCATATGGGCCGGTACCCTCAATCGGGAGGAAAATTTGACCCTCATCCGCAGGCCCCAACGGGCCATTGCACAGCGGGTAGGAAGGGCCTACCGCACAGTTAGCTTCGCAGCTGCCTGTGCGGTAGCAAGCACCCCTCCGTGGGAGCTTGAGGCGGCTGTCTTATCAGCTGTCTATGATTGGACAGAGAAACGGAAGACGAGGGGTGAACGAGCGACTCCCAAAGAGCGGGAAGTTTTTCGCGCGGAGGCGCAGAGGTCGCTCGTTCACGAGTGGGCGAACGATTTGGCGGGTACAGCTTTCGGCCGGCGGACGCTTGATGCCGTCGGTCCGGTCCTGGAGGGCTGGTTGGAGAGGCCCCAGGGCTATTTCCTGACTTACAGGATGGTACAGGTACTGACGGGTCATGGGTGTTTTGGGTCGTACCTGTACCGAATTCGGAGGGAGGAGTCTCCGCTGTGCCATCATTGCCAAATGGCAGATGACACACCGGAACACACCTTGGCGGTTTGCCCAGCCTGGGCGCAGGAGCGCCAGGATTTGGTGGCAGAAGTTGGGACAGACCTTTCCCTCCCAAGCATCGTGTACAAGATGCTGGGGAGCGAAAGAACCTGGAGATCGGTGGCCTCCTTCTGTGAGACAGTCATCTCGCAGAAGGAGGCAGCGGAGCGAATGAGGGAGGCGGACCCCTCCGCACCACTGCTTCGCCGTAGGAAGAGGGGGGGGAGGAGGAGGCTTCTAAACCTCCAAAGCCCTCCTGATGGAGGTCGGCTGACGATCGGTGTGGGGACACCGTCGTCGGTATTGCACCGACCTTCATCTCCTTCGGGCAGGGGTGGCCAAGTTCTCCCGGTCATCCCTGCAGACCCCGCTGATGGGGGTCCATTTGGGGCTCATTATTAAGTGAGCAGTTCGCCGGAGAGGTCTCGGTAGTTAAGGCTACGCTGTTTCCCGAGTCCTCTCCACTCAGGCGTTTGGGAGAACCCAGGGGTTTTTAGTGGGTAGACGGGGGTTCTCCCCCGGAGTCCCACATAACCCATCCCGCACCCCACGGGTGGGTATGCATAAAGCATTTTCCCCTGGCAAAAAAAAAAAAAAAAAAGGTTAGGTTAGGTTAGGTTAGGTTAGGTTAGGTTAGGTTAGGTTAGATTAGGTTAGGTTAGGTTGGGGTTCCCCCGCAGTGTTGGCTTCCTCGTAGCGATCCCCGGGCAACGTCTCGTCTGACCACCGTAACGGAGTGGCAGACAGGCGGCTAACGAACACTGTGCGATCGTACACTATCAGAGTTTTAAGTGCGGTCATTGTCGTTCGACGAAATGTCGAAACCTTTGCGGGACGCCTTCGGGCGTTTCATAAAAGGCCCTTCTCAGGGCCAACCCGAAACGGCCCTTCTCAGGGCCACCCCCGACGACGCTTCGGCGTTGGAGGCTAGCCGTGCACCGTCACCGGCGGCGAGCCTGGTCTGGAGGGAGGAGGACCTGTCGGGGTCCGACAGTGACGCCCCTGCGGCGGAGCTGCCGGTCCAACAGGCAAAAAAGCGGGCCTACTTAAAGCAGGGTTCGGAGAGCTCTTCGGAGCTGAAAAAGCGGAGCAAGGCTATAAAGCCTGCTAACCCCGATCTGGCTGGCACTAGCCACGACGTGGGTCTGCTGGACGCCCAACGTCAGCTAGATGTGGCGAACAGGGCAAGAATCCAACAGGAGTTGGAAGAGCAGGTTGCCGCTAAGGAGGCGCAGGCACGCGAGCGCAGAGCCAAGGCGGACTATGGTGCGTCGAGTGTTTCGTACGCGGATCACTCCATAGCGGAACTGGTAAAGATGGCCGAAGAGGACCAAGAGGAGATTGTCACCGTCGCCTCAAAGTCCTCTAATTTGAAGGGGACCTTTCAAAAGGCCCTCAAGTGCCGGGCTGCCAGTCTTCGTGGCATCATCGGTGAGTTGGTGCAGCGCACAACCACCGATGAGGTAAGGCAGCTGCAAAAGAGGGTGGACTGCCTAACAAAGGAGGCCAGCGAGCTTCACACGAAGCTCGCGGAAGCTATGGGGCGGCCTGTCCAGGCCCCGTCTGCTGCAACGTCGGTGGATCTCACCTCCTCCAACCTTGAGGAAATCATCCGCAAGGTTGTGATGGAGGAGAGAGCCTTCACGCGGGCCTGCTTTGCGGACATTGAGGACAGGCTCCTGCCTGAAAGGCGCGCCGGGCCGTCGTTTGCAGCGGACACGGCTGCTCCTGCCTCTGCCCCTGCCCAAGCCGTGATGGCTCCTCCCCCGACCCCCAAACCCGCAAAGGGCAAAGGGAAGGGGAAAAAGACAGTGGCTCCGCCAGCTACGGTCGAGGTGGCTCCGCCGTCTACGACCGAGGTTGCTCCGCCGACCACGACTAAGGTGGCGGCGGCCCCGTCCCAGAGGGAAGACGCCTTTCTTCCCTCCAGCACTCCGTCCAACGAATGGACTGAGGTGGTTGGGAGGAAAAAGAAAGGCGCCAAAAAGGCGGTGCAGCCTGCCCTTGCCCCTGCCAATGTCCCTTCTGGCTCGTCCAAAGGGATGAGCAATGAAAAGGGGAAGAGCAAGGGGGAGACAACAGCCCCCAAGCCGAGTGGAAGGAAGCTTGTTCCTCCCAAAACCGCGGCCGTCGTAGTGACGCTGACTTCGGAGGCCGTGGAGAAGGGCGAGACGTACGAGTCCGTCCTGAAACGGGCTCGTACAAACGCCAACCCAGCCACACTGGGGATTGGCCTGGTGACGTGCCGCCGGACCCAAACCGGAGCTCGACTCTTCGAGTTTTCGGGGGCCCAGGGCGGCGCCAATGCGGACCTCTTCGCAAGCAAGTTGCAAGAGGTCATAGCGGACGCGGCCAAAGTTGCCAGGCCAACAAAGACCGCGACGTTAGAAGTGATCGATCTCGACGACTCGGTCACTAAAGAGGAGGTGGTGGCGGCAGTTGCTGCCACAGGAGGCTGCGACGCGGCAGCAATACAGGGCGGGGTCATCAAGCCTGGTCGCGGTGGTCTGGGTGCTATCCGCCTGGAGTGTCCGATCGTCGCGGCAAAGGCCGTACTGGCCAAGAGGCGAATCCCCGTAGGGTTTTGTGTGGCTGAGGTCCGGGCACTTGAGGAGCGGCCTTTCCGCTGCTTCAAGTGCTTCGGAATAGGACACACCAGAGCTCTGTGTCCATCCCGAGTGGAAAGGTCGGAGCTCTGCCTTCGCTGCGGGGAAGCGGGGCACAGGTTGACAGAGTGCGGTGTTGCCACGCCGCGCTGCGCGGTGTGCACCGCCAGTGGCCGTCCAGCCGACCACGTGATGGGGGGGAGGATGTGCAATCCTCCTCCAAAGAAGGGACAAGCGCAGGTGCAAATACGTCCTGCTGCTGCCACCGCCACCGTTGAGGCCGTCGAGGCTTCGCAGCAGGCCGAAGAGGGCAATGCGATGGACCAATAATGGCAGTGGTCCATCGCATTTTACAGGCAAACACCAACCACTGCAGAGCGGCCCAGGACCTACTGGTGCAGGCCATGGCTGAGTGGTTGGTGGATGTCGCGGTTGTCGCCGAGCCGTACTCTGTGCCTGGCCGCTGGCTAGGGGATAGGGACGGCTTGGTGGCGCTTGTGGCGCGATCTTCCGCGGACTCCCCTCCCCTATCGCTCTTAGAGAGGGGACCGGGATACGTGGCCGCTGCGTGGGGAGATATAGCCTTTGTCGGGGTGTATTTCTCCCCAAACCGACCACTGTCGGATTTTGAGGACTTCCTCGGAGTCCTCGCCACAGTGGTTTCGAGGGTGGCGCCACGTCAGGTCTCCGTGATGGGAGATCTGAACGCCAAGTCGGTGGCTTGGGGTAACCCAGCCACAGACGCACGCGGGCGGGCGCTCGAGCTGTGGGCGGCCTCATCCGGGCTTTTCCTCCTAAATAGAGGGGAGGTTCATACGTGCGTGCGGCGGTGGGGTGGGTCAATTGTGGACGTCACTTTTGCCTCACCCGCGCTAGCCGCGCGTGCGAGGAACTGGCGGGTGGACATGGTGGAGACTTTCTCGGACCACCGCTACGTGCGGTTCGAGATCTCCACCCAAGGTCCCCGGAGAACGGCTCCTCCGGGCCAACCTCCATTTCCTCGGTGGGCCTTCGTCCACCTGGACAGGGAGGCAGCGAGGGAGGCGGCCTTCATCCAGGACTGGCTCTCGCCTGAGGTCAACGTCGTGGACGTGGACGCCGCCGCGGCACAGCTGAGGGAGTCGTTGACCGCGGTATGCAATTCCAGCATGCCTCGGTCTCGACGTCCGCCTCCCCGACGCGCCGTCTATTGGTGGTCGAAGGAGTTGGCGGGGCTCCGAACTGCCTGCGTGGCGGCTCGGAGGGCGTACGCTCGAAGCCGGCGGCGGCGAGTACACGATCGGGCGAATGAGGACCGCCTTCACGACCTGTACGTGGAGGCAAAGCAGGCCCTCAGAAAGGAAATGCTCGCCGCTCAGGATGCGGCGCAGGCTGAGCTGCTGGAGGGCCTCGACGAGGACCCTTTTGGGAGGCCATATAAGGCGGCGCGGAACAAACTGCGTCCCTATGGCCCCCCCGTATCGGAGACCCTCGAGCCGGCAGTGCTGGATGGGGTCGTACGGTCCCTGTTTCCAGGCAGGGCCGACGATTTCACCCCACCAGCAATGGACCCTCCGCAGGGTGCGGTCCATGAGGAAGAGGAAGCCCCTCCTCTCTCTGGGGCCGAGCTTAGCACGGTGGTGCTTCGCCTTCGTGCCAAAAAGACGGCCCCAGGGCCAGACGGTGTCCCAGCAAGGGTGGTGGCAATGGCCACCACAGAAATGGAGGAAAGGTTTCGGGACCTCTTTGACGCGTGTTTCGCGTCGAGAAGGTTCCCGAAACCTTGGAAGGAGGGGCGTTTATGCCTCCTCCGTAAAGAAGGACGCCCGGCGGATTCCCCCTCGGCATACCGACCCATCGTTCTGCTCGATGAGGTCGGTAAGATGTTCGAGGGGATCATCGCCGCCCGCCTAAAGGACCACCTGCGGATGGTTGGGCCGGACCTGTCGGACGCTCAGTTTGGTTTTCGATCTGAGCGTTCGACAATAGACGCCCTCGCCCTATTAAAGGGTGTAGTGAAGGAGGCGATGGACGCTGGGGACGGGGTGTTGGCTGTGTCATTCGACATAGCCAACGCCTTCAACACCCTTCCCCATGCGACCGTCCTCGAGGCACTCCGGTTTCATGGAGTGCCTCAATATATGAGGGGCCTCCTGGCCAGCTACTTGGAGGACAGAGCGGTCCTCTTAGTGGATAAAGCTGGCCAGGTCCGGCGATATCCGGCGGAGTCCGGTGTACCGCAGGGGTCAGTCCTAGGACCTCTCCTGTGGGACATCGGGTTCGACTGGCTGTTGCGTGGGACCCTCCTCCGTGGCACGAGTGTCATCTGCTACGCGGATGACACTCTCCTCACTGCCCGAGGAGGGAATTTCGGTGAGGCGGCCAGTCTGGCCTCGGCGGGCGGATCGCTAGTTGCCGGTAGGATCCGCCGCCTTGGATTGAGGGTGGCGCTGCATAAGACCGAGGCCGTTTTCTTTCACGGGCCTCGGCAGCGGCGTCCTTCTGACGCCCACATCTTTGTGGAGGGCGTCAGAATAGAGGTTAAGACCCAGATGAAATATCTGGGTCTAACGCTCGACGGCAGGTGGCGCTTCAGCCCGCACTTCAGCGGACTGTCGTCGCGGCTGCTGAAGGCAGCGGGGGCCCTCTCATGGCTGATGCCGAACTTGGGGGGGCCAGGCGGGCGATGCCGGCGGCTGTACGCCGGCATCTTGAAGAGCATGGCCCTTTACGGGGCGCCTATCTGGGCAGACTCCCTTCATAGAAGGGAGAATGCCACAGCCTTGCGGGTGCCCCAGAGGGCCATCGCACAACGGGCGGCGCGGGCTTACCGCTCGGTAAGCTTCGCATCAGCGTGCGCTCTGGCTGGCACCCCTCCTTGGGAGCTCGAGGCGTGGGTGCTAGCCAGAGTCTACGAATGGACGGCGGGGCGAAGGGCACTTGGTGAGTACCCTGCCCCTGAAGAACGAGAGGCTGTGCGGCGAGAGGCGAGGGATGCCGTCGTCCGTCATTGGATGGCGGACCTTGCCTCCGCAGTTTTCGGCCGTCGAACGCTCGACGCGCTTGGGCCGGTCCTGCAGGACTGGCTTGAACGACCGCACGGCTTCCTCACCTTCCGGCTGGTGCAGGTGCTGTCCGGGCACGGCTGTTTCGGGTCGTACCTTCACCGGATCGGGAGGGAGGAAAGCCCGTCGTGCCATGACTGTGGCGCGGCGGAGGACACGGCACAACACACCCTGGAGGTGTGCCCGTCGTGGGCCGAGCGGCGCCACAGTCTGGTCGAGGCGGTCGGACGGGACCTCTCGCTTCCCGCCGTGGTAAATGCCATGGTGGGGAGCGAGGAGGCATGGGTGGCGGTCGCCTCCTTCTGTGAAGATGTCATGTCACAGAAGGAGGAGGCGGAGCGCGCGCGGGAGGACGATCCTCTCGCGCCGTCTCTCCGCCGGAGAAGAGGCAGGAGAAGGGGGGTGGTCAACCACCCCCTCTCCCCCCGGTGATAAGCAGCGGGCGACAGGCGCGGGGGCGCCCTCGCCCGCATTGCACCGCTTATCACCCAGCCGGACGAGGATGACCGAGCACTCAGTCATCCTCGAGCCCCTTCCCGTATGGGGAGGGGCGTGAAGGGCCCACCGCTGCAGGCGGGCAAACGCCGGCGGGGAACTGGAAGCAAAGGCTATGCCGATTCCCAGATCCCTGCCACCAAAGGCGATGCGGGAGTGCCGCTGGGTTGTTTAGTGGGTATACCGGGAGCACATCTTCCCCGGGAGTCCCACATACCCCTTCCGTCCCCCGACGGGAGGGGATGCGTAATGCATTTTTCCCAGCGAAAAAAAAAAAAAAAAAAAAAAAAAAAGGTTAGGTTAGGTTAGGTTAGGTTAGGTTAGGTTAGGTTAGGTTCCCCCCCGGGGGTGCCCGCCTTGTCGTGGCGGGGGGGCTCTAGTAACCGTGGTTTCGGCGCCCACGGTGAAGCTAAGAGGCACCCAGGGCCGGCCCGCGCGGATAGGTGGTTGCGGGCTGGCGAGGTGGTCGCTCCCAGCAGGCTTGGCGCGACAAGCCTGCTTGGGATGCGCAAGGTGGGGACCGCAGAGGAAGGTTTTCCTTCCTCTGCGGCCGAGGCGGAGCCGCTCCGATTCGCGGCCGGAGCGGCATTGGTGGGGCCGCAGGGGAAGAGGAATGCCGGTATTACGGTGCGCCGCTTTCCCTGTCCTCTGCGGCCGAGGTGTGGTTGGCGGTGGAGCCACAGATCTGATCCACCGCCGGGTGCTGGAGGTTTTCCGGCACCCATGACCTCCTTGTGGCGGACTCGGGGGGGTCCGCCACTGTACTGGTGGAGGTCGAGGAGGAAGGCGCGCCCTACCATCTGGCGCGCCTAGCGTGAAGGGCCTTCGGGCATCACGGTGGAGCCGCTTTTGCGGCTGCCGTCGGCGGAGCAGCGGATGTGTGCGAAAGCGTTCCCGCAGCTCCGCCGGAAGACGGCGAGGTGGCATTCGTGGGGTTTTAGTGGGTATACCGTGGTCTCATTAGCCACGGGAGTCCCACATAACCACTTGGGCCTCCCCCTGCGCCCAGGTGGTATGCGTAATTGCATTTCCCCACGTAAAAAAAAAAAAAAAAAAAAAAAAAAAAAAAAAAAAAAAAAAAAGGTTAGGTTAGGTTAGGTTCCCCCCCGTGGGCCGCCACCTTGTCGTGGTGGGGGGGCTTGTGTGTCCCGATGATCTCCAAGGCTATGCCGTACAGGGTTACCCATAACGGACAGGCTTGGAAGGAGGGGCCAGACTAAGCGCGGCTCAGGGTTGATGTCCCTGTGGAAGGGACAAGGGGCGTGAAACCCTTTTAGGGTTGTTTAGGGTGGGGGCGACGGGCTGTCGGTCGCGAGACTGGCAGCATGGCTTCGGCCACCGTCGGCCAACTCGCTCCCTGATCCGTAGGGTCAGGGGTGAGGGCCGCCACTCCGATGGGGGCCGCGAGGAAGAAAACCTCTCTAAAAAATTACCCTAATCGCAAGTTCCCGCCCTCGGCGATGCGATGAATGGTTGGGGGGTACCCAATCCCGAGAGGGCAACGGGGAGCTCACCCCGTTAAAAAGAGGCAAACAAAATGGAACAGGCTAGTTATAAAAATGGTCCCCAGGTGGGTCCCCGAAAGGGGGAATCCCACCCCTCTGCTACGGCGGAGGGCTGCCCCTCGTACTCTGGGGGGGGCAATAACTGCCTCGTAGGTCGGCAACCCGCCGGCCTTCGTCAACACGACCAACGCACACCCATACCGGACACCGATGCTTTGCGATTTGAGGAGGAGACACATGGAGCCGCGGAGGAGTCTGACTCGTCCGTGGCCACCATGGTGTCTGTGTCGTCTGCGGACGACAGCACGGGGGGATTTTGGCGGTCTGCGCGAAAACGCGGGCCCCCAGCACCCCAAAAGGGTGACGAGGAGGAGGCGGAGTCGGCCAAGGTAGTGGCGACTTCGGTGAGGGGGAGAGGGCGCCCGCCAACAACGGGAGAGTACGTCGGCCTCGCTAAGGCGAAGTCGGCGTATCTCAAGGCCCAGCGGGAAGAAGACGAGCTCCGAGCCGAGAGGGAGGTGGCCGAGATGGCCCGAGACCTCCGCTCTCGGTCGAGGTCCGAGTCGTCGTCGCTGCCAGGCGGCGAACTCGGGGACTCGACATCGGAGCTCAAAAAGAAGGCGGCCGACAGCGTGCTCCTAATTCAGGCGGTTGCGAGAAAATCCAAAAACCTGAAGGGCACGCTGCAGAAGGAGCTCAAGGAGGCCTCTGCCAACCTGGGGGCGATCGTGGCGGAGCTGGCAGAGCGCTCCGCCTCGGAGGAGACGGCTCGGCTCGAAAGGGCCAATGCCCGCCTGCAAGGCGAGGTCGCCGAGCTCCGCAAGGAGGTCGCGGACCTGCGGGCGAGCCTTGTGGGCTTGCCCAAAGAGCCGAGCGGAGCCGTCGGAGCCGTCAGCGATGTCTCGTCGCTGACGCGTTCGATCATGAAGGAAGTGGGGGACATGATCGGCGCTAGGCTCGAGGCACTCGAGAGGCGGCTCACTCCCCAGCCGATCCTCCGGCCGCCTTTGGCCGCCGACAGGGCGAGGGATGCGGCTGCGCCCCCCGCCGGCGCTCCTGCGGCCGGTGAGGCCGGGCCAGGCAGCCGAAAGAGAAAGGAGAAGGCGCCTCCTAAGGCTTACGCCGAGGTGGCAGCGCCAAAAGCCGGCGCCCCGAAGCCCCCGACGGCCCCCTCCGAGGAGTGGAGCACGGTCAAGCGGGGCAAGCGGGGAAAGCCGGATAAGAAGAAGGGCAGCGCACCGCCGGATAGGCCGGCAGCGCCCAAGAAGAGGGACCCGGCGGCGAAGCTTCGCCCCCCGCGCTCGGCAGCGGTTACAATAACCATACAGCCGGGCGCCACGGTCGAGGGCAAGGAGCTCTCGTACAAGGATGTCCTCGACGGGGCGAAGAAACGGATTGACCTAGAAGGCTTAGGCCTGACGGGTCTCCGCTTCCGGACCGCCGTGACGGGTGCCCGGGTTCTGGAGGTCCCCGGGGCTGAGAGCGGAGAGAAGGCGGACCTGCTGGCGGGCAAGCTGCGGGAGGTCCTTCCCGCGGACCTGGTCCGCGTCGCCAGACCCGTCAAGTGTGCAGACCTGCGCATTGGCGAGCTGGACGACGCGGTGTCCCGGGAGGAGGTGGCAGCCGCAGTGGCCCGCTCCGGGGAGTGCCCCGTAGAGCAGGTGAAATGCGGGGAGATCCGCCGCTTCTCGGTCGACAGCCCCGGAACGGCTTGGGTGCGCTGCCCAGTTACTGCGGCGAAGAAGATCGCCTCCAGCGGGCGGCTACTGGTGGGGTGGGTCTCGGCCCGGGTTAAACTCCTGGAGGCCAGACCCCTGCGGTGCTACCGGTGCCTCGACGCGGGGCACGTGCAGAGTAGGTGCTCCTGCGAGGTGGACCGCAGCGATGTATGTTATCGCTGCGCACAACCGGGCCACAAGGCGGCCGGTTGCACCGCTGCCCCACGCTGCCCGCTGTGCGAGGAGAAGAATAAGCCGGCGGACCACAGAGCGGGAAGCGCAGCATGTCTCGCTTCCGCCAAGTCCGCCGGCAAGAAAAAGGAGAAGAAGCCCGCCGGGAAAAGCTCCACAGCCCACCCCCGGCCGGCTCGCCCGTCCGCCACCGACGTCGAACGAGCAGAGAGGGTCGCGGATATGGTCGTAGATTAATATGGCCATATCCGTGCTCCAGGCGAACCTCAACCACTCGGCCAGAGCTCAGGACCTTTTGTACCAGAGCCTGGCCGAGTGGTCGATTCAGGTGGCGGTGGTGGCAGAACCTTGCCTCGTGCCCAACAGGGACAACTGGGTTGGTGACCGGGGGGACACGGTGGCGATCGTCGCACAGACGGCCGCCGGCTCCCCGCCCTTCGACAAAACAGCGAAGGGCCATGGATGCGTCGCGGCCACCCTTATGGGTGTGACGATCGTCGGCGTATACTTCTCGCCGAACCGGAGCCTGGCCGCTTTCGAGCAACTTCTGCTCGAGGTCGGTGCTCTGGTCGGCCAGAGTCACCCAACCCCAGTGCTGGTCGCCGGGGACTTCAACGCCAAATCCACGGCTTGGGGTTCCCCGGTTGCCAATGCACGGGGCGAGGTTCTGGAGGAGTGGGCTGCCACGTCGGGTTTAGTTCTTCTGAACCGGGGGTCGGTGGACACGTGCGTGCGGCACAACGGGGGGTCAATCGTGGACCTTACGTTCGCGACCCCGTGTCTCGCGCGCCGTGTCCAAAACTGGAGGGTGCTCGGGGAGGCGGAGACGCTGTCGGACCATCGGTATATCCGGTTCGAGGTCGCCGCCTACCCTGGGGCTCCACAGACCCGGCCCCCGCGTGGGGACGGACCGCGCTGGGCCCTCAAGACGATGGACCCCGACGTGATCGTCGAGGCGTCCATCGTCCAGGCATGGCAGCCGGCGCCGGAGGGCCCGGCGGCCGACGTGGACGGGCGAGCGGAGCGGTTGAGCGAGTCGATGGCGCAGGTGTGCGACGCCGGCATGTCGCGCGCCAGACCGCTCCCGCTCCGCAGATGGGTGTACTGGTGGTCGGCGGACCTGCGCCGGCTTCGACAAGCGTGCGTAGCGGCCAGACGCCAGTACACCCACTACAGAAGGCGGCGGAGACGGGTGGAGGCCGAGGAAAGCCGCCTCTACGCCGCATACAGGGAGAGATGTGTCTCCCTGCAGATCGCCATAGGGGAGGCAAAGTCCCAGTCGTGGGGAGAGTGGTTGGAGACTCTGAATAGAGATCCCTGGGGGCGCCCGTATAAGACGGTGCGTGGTCAGCTGCGCCCCTGGGCCCCTCCGCTGACCCGGAGTCTCCAACCAGACTTGGTGTCCAACGTCGTCGCCGCCCTCTTCCCGGAGAGGGCCGACACGGTGCCTCCTCCTATGGCGGCTGCAGCGTCGGAGGGCTCGGACGCCCCGATACCCGAGGTGTCCCAGGAGGAGTTGGAGGTCGCAGTCCAGTGGCTCCGCTCCAAGAGCACGGCGCCGGGCCCCGACGGGGTACCCGGCAGGGTGTGGGTGCTCGCCCTGGAGGCCCTCGGGCCCAGGGTGGTCGAGCTCTTCGACGCTTGTATGCGGCGTGGCCGCTTTCCTCGAAAGTGGAAGGTAGGAAGGCTCGTGCTGTTGCGCAAGGAGGGCCGCCCGGCGGACTCGCCGTCGGCATACCGGCCCATAGTGTTGCTCGACGAGGTGAGCAAGCTCTTTGAGCGGATTATTTCCGAGCGCCTCGTCGAGCACCTCGAACGGGTCGGGCCGGGGTTGAGCGACCGGCAGTTCGGTTTCCGCCGGGGCCGCTCTACGGTCGACGCCATCGCGCGGGTGAAGGACCTCTCGGAGGGGGCGGTGGCCCAGGGCAAGGTTGTTTTGGCGGTGTCTCTAGACATCGCCAACGCTTTCAACACCCTTCCCTGGAGCTGCATCGAGGCGGCGCTGGGCTACCATCGCGTGCCCGGCTACCTGCGTCGTCTCATCGCCGACTACTTCTCCGAGAGGGAGGTGGTGTACCCGACGCGCGACGGGTGGGGCCGCCGGGTCATGACGTGCGGTGTTCCACAGGGATCGGTCCTTGGGCCGCTCCTGTGGAACATCGGCTACGACTGGGTGCTGCGGGGCGCCAATCTGCGGGGGGTCGACGTAACTTGTTACGCCGACGATACCCTCGTAACGTCCTGCGGCGCCACGTACCGGTTGGCGGCCCTCTTGGCGACGGCCGGAGTGGCCCAAGTGGTGGCCCGAATCCGCCGGCTGGGGTTGGAGGTGGCGCTGGAAAAGTCGGAGGCCCTGTGCTTTCACGGACCCCGACGCGCCCCTCCCGCAGGATCCCGGCTGGTGGTCGGCGGCGTCTCCATCGCTGTCGAGTCGACGATGCGGTACCTAGGCCTCGTCCTCGACAGTCGATGGAACTTCCGAGAGCACTTCCGGCGGCTGGTCCCCAGGTTGTTGCGCGCGGCCGGCGCCTTGAGCTGGCTGCTGCCGAACCTGGGTGGACCGACAGTGGCATGCCGTCGGTTGTATGCCGGGGTGGTGCGGTCGATGGCCCTCTACGGGGCCCCGATCTGGGCGGACACCCTGATCGCCCAGAATAGGACCCTCTTGCGCCAAGCGCAACGGGTCATGGCGATCAGGGTGGTGAGAGGTTACCGCACCATCTCGTGCGAGGCGGCGTGCCTCCTGGCCGGGACCCCACCGTGGGACCTGGACGCGGAGGTGCTCTCGGCGGTGTACTGGCGCCGCACCGGCGCAACGGCACGAGCCGACGAGGAGGAACCAGAGCCGGGGGAGGCCGGGCGGCAGAGGCAACTCGACCGCCGGGTCCTCCTCCGGAAATGGAGGGAGAGGCTGGCGGAGCCAACCGCCGGCAGAAGAACGGTGGAGGCGATTCGGCCCGTCCTCGAAGGATGGGTCGATCGCCGACACGGGGCCCTCTCCTTCCACGCTGTGCAGGTCCTGACGGGGCACGGTTGCTTCGGCAGGTACCTGTGCAGCGTGGCGGGTCGGGAGCCGACCGGCGTGTGCCACGCTTGTGGGTGTCCGGAGGACACGGCGGAGCACACGCTGGCGGAATGCCCTGAGTGGGCGGAGCCACGGGCCACACTCGTGGCGGAAATTGGGGGCGACCTGTCGCTGCCGGGCGTGGTGAGGGCCATGGTCGGCAGCGAGAGGGCCTGGAAGGCGGCGCTCCGATACTGTGATACAGTCATGGCGCAGAAGGAGGCGGCGGAGCGGGCGAGGGAGGATGATCCTCTGTCGATCCCGCTCCGTCGTAGGAGAGTCGGTCGGAGGCGACTGGCGCACGAGCGTCGCCTTCCCCCATAGTGTGGGTCTCCGGGCGGTGGAACCGGGGGGTGCCATCGCCCAGTTGGAGGAGACCCCCGAGACGGCTGGCGTGTTTGGTGTTCCGGCACGCCAGGTGAAAGGTGAGTGGCGCCACAGAAGGCGCCCCACGAGTTGGGCCCGAGTCCGGGCAGCCGTCGGCGGAGCAGCGGAAGTATGCGCAAGCGTTCCCGCAGCTCCGCCGGTAGACGGTGAGGAGGAACACCGCTGGGTTTTAGCCGGTAAGAGTCCGGCATAACCCGACAGCGCCCCCCCGCGCCTGTCGGGTATCCATGAGGATTTCCCAGCGATAAAAAAAAAAAAAAAAAAAAAAAAAAAAAAAAAGGTTAGGTTAGGTTAGGTTAGGTTAGGTTAGGTTAGGTTAGGTTAGGTTAGGTTAGGTTTCCCTCGGCATACCGACCCATCGTTCTGCTCGATGAGGTCGGTAAGATGTTCGAGGGAATCATCGCCGCCCGCCTAAAGGACCACCTGCGGATGGTTGGGCCGGACCTGTCGGACGCTCAGTTTGGTTTTCGATCTGAGCGTTCGACAATAGACGCCCTCGCCTTATTAAAGGGGGTGGTGAAGGAGGCGGTGGACGCTGGGGACGGAGTGTTGGCTGTGTCATTCGACATAGCCAATGCTTTCAACACCCTTCCCCATGCGACCGTCCTCGAGGCGCTTCGGTTCCACGGAGTGCCTCAATATATGAGGGACCTCCTGGCCAGCTACTTGGAGGACAGAGCGGTCCTCCTAGTGGATAAAGCTGGCCAGGTCCGGCGATATCCGGCGGAGTCCGGTGTTCCGCAGGGGTCAGTCCTAGGACCTCTCCTGTGGGACATCGGATTCGACTGGCTTCTGCGTGGGACCCTCCTCCGTGGCACGAGTGTCATCTGCTACGCGGATGACACTCTCCTCACTGCCCGAGGAGGGAATTTCGGTGAGGCGGCCAGTCTGGCCTCGGCGGGCGGATCGTTAGTTGCCGGTAGGATCCGCCGCCTTGGATTGAGGGTGGCGCTGCATAAGACCGAGGCTGTTTTCTTCCACGGGCCTCGGCAGCGGCGCCCTTCTGACGCCCACATCTTTGTGGAGGGCGTCAGAATAGAGGTTAAGACCCAGATGAAATATCTGGGTCTAACTCTCGATAGCAGGTGGCGCTTCAGCCCGCACTTCAGCGGACTGTCGTCGCGGCTGCTGAAGGCAGCGGGGGCCCTCTCATGGCTGATGCCTAACTTGGGAGGGCCAGGCGGGCGATGCCGGCGGCTGTACGCCGGCATTCTGAAGAGCATGGCCCTGTACGGGGCGCCTATCTGGGCAGACTCCCTTCATAGAAGGGAGAATGCCACAGCCTTGCGGGTGCCCCAGAGGGCCATCGCACAACGGGCGGCGCGGGCTTACCGTTCGGTAAGCTTCGCAGCAGCGTGCGCTCTGGCTGGCACCCCTCCTTGGGAGCTCGAGGCGTGGGTGCTAGCCAGAGTATACGAATGGACGGCGGGGCGAAGGGCACTCGGTGAGTACCCTGCCCCTGAGGAACGAGAGGCTGTGCGGCGGGAGGCGAGGGATGCCGTCGTCCGTCATTGGATGGCGGACCTTGCCTCCGCAGTTTTCGGCCGTCGAACCCTCGACGCGCTTGGGCCAGTCCTGCAGGACTGGCTCGAACGGCCGCACGGTTTCCTCACCTTCCGGTTGGTGCAGGTGCTGTCCGGGCACGGCTGCTTCGGGTCGTGCCTTCACCGGATCGGGAGGGAGGAGAGCCCGTCGTGCCATGACTGTGGCGCGGCGGAGGACACGGCACAACACACCCTGGAGGTGTGCCCGTCGTGGGCCGAGCGGCGCCGCAGTCTCGTCGCGGCGGTCGGGCCGGACCTCTCGCTTCCCGCCGTGGTAAATGCCATGTTGGGGAGCGAGGAGGCATGGGCGGCGGTCGCCTCCTTCTGTGAAGACGTAATGTCACAGAAGGAGGAGGCGGAGCGCGCGCGGGAGGACGATCCTCTCGCGCCGCTTCTCCGCCGGAGAAGAGGCAGGAGAAGGGGGGTGGTCAACCACCCCCTCTCCCCCCGGTGATAAGCAGCGGGCGACAGGCGCGGGGGCGCCCTCGCCCGCATTGCACCGCTTATCACCCAGCCGGACGAGGATGACCGAGCACTCAGTCATCCTCGAGCCCCTTCCCGTACGGGGAGGGGCGTGAAGGGCCCACCGCTGCAGGCGGGCAAACGCCGGCGGGGAACTGGAAGCAAAGGCTATGCCGATTCCCAGATCCCCGCCACCAAAGGCGATGCGGGAGTGCCGCTGGGTTGTTTAGTGGGTATACCGGGAGCACACCTTCCCCGGGAGTCCCACATACCCCTTCCGTCCCCCGACGGGAGGGGATGCGTAATGCATTTTTCCCAGCGGAAAAAAAAAAAAAAAAAAAAAAAAAAAAAAAAAAAAAAAAAAAAAAAAAAAAAAAAAAAAAAAAAAAAAAAAAAAAAAAAAAAAGGTTAGGTTAGGTTAGGTTAGGTTAGGTTAGGTTAGGTTAGGTTTGGAGCCCCCCCGTGGGCCGCCACCTTGTCGTGGTGGGGGGGCTTGTGTGTCCCGATGATCTCCAAGGCTATGCCGTACAGGGTTACCCATAACGGACAGGCTTGGAAGGAGGGGCCAGACTAAGCGCGGCTCAGGGTTGATGTCCCTGTGGAAGGGACAAGGGGTGTGCAACCCATTAGGGTTGTTAGGGTGGGGGCGACGGGCTGTCGGTCGCGAGACTGGCAGCATGGCTTCGGCCACCGTCGGCCAACTCGCTCCCTGACCCGTAGGGTCAGGGGTGAGGGCCGCCACTCCAGTGGGGGCCGCGAGGAAGAAAACCTCTCTAAAAAATTACCCTAATCGCAAGTTCCCGCCCTCGGCGATGCGATGAATGGTTGGGGGGTACCCAATCCCGAGAGGGCAACGGGGAGCTCACCCCGTTAAAAAGAGGCAAACAAAATGGAAAATAAGGTTAGTTATGAAAATGGTCCCCAGGTGGGTCCCCGAAAGGGGGAATCCCACCCCTCTGCTTCGGCGGAGGGCTGCCCCTCGTACTCTGGGGGGGGCAATAACTGCCTCGTAGGTCGGCAACCCGCCGGCCTTCGTCAACACGACCAACGCACACCCATACCGGATACCGATGTCCTGCGAACGGAGGAGGAGACACATGGAGCCGCGGAAGAGTCTGACTCGTCCGTGGCCACCATGGTGTCTGTGTCGTCTGCGGACGATAGCACGGGGGGATTTTGGCGCTCTGCGCGAAAACGTGGGCCCCCAGCACCCCAAAAGGGTGACGAGGAGGAGGCGGAGTCGGCCAAGGTAGTGGCGACTTCGGTGAGGGGGAGAGGGCGCCCGCCAACAACGGGCGAGTACGTCGGCCTCGCTAAGGCGAAGACGGCGTACCTCAAGGCCCAGCGGGAAGAAGACGAGCTCCGAGCCGAGAGGGAGGTGGCCGAGATGGCCCGAGACCTCCGCTCTCGGTCGAGGTCCGAGTCGTCGTCGCTGCCAGGCGGCGAACTCGGGGACTCGACATCGGAGCTCAAAAAGAAGGCGGCGGACAGCGTGCTCCTAATTCAGGCGGTTGCGAGAAAATCCAAAAACCTGAAGGGCACGCTGCAGAAGGAGCTCAAGGAGGCCTCTGCCAACCTGGGGGCGATCGTGGCGGAGCTGGCAGAGCGCTCCGCCTCGGAGGAGACGGCTCGGCTCGAAAGGGCCAATGCCCGCCTGCAAGGCGAGGTCGCTGTGCTCCGCAAGGAGGTCGCGGACCTGCGGGCGAGCCTTGTGGGCTTGCCCAAAGAGCCGAGCGGAGCCGTCGGAGCCGTCAGCGATGTCTCGTCGCTGACGCGTTCGATCATGAAGGAAGTGGGGGACATGATCGGCGCTAGGCTCGAGGCACTCGAGAGGCGGCTCCCTCCCCAGACGATCCTCCGGCCGCCTTTGGCCGCCGACAGGGCGAGGGATGCGGCTGCGCCCCCCGCCGCTCCTGCGGCCGGTGAGGCCGGGCCAGGCAAAAAGAAGAAGGAAAAGGCGCCTCCTAAGGCTTACGCCGAGGTGGCAGCGCCGAAAGCCGGCGCCCCGAAGCCCCCGACGGCCCCCTCCGAGGAGTGGAGCACGGTCAAGCGGGGCAAGCGGGGAAAGCCGGACAAGAAGAAGGGCAGCGCACCGCCGGACAGGCCGGCAGCGCCCAAGAAGAGGGACCACCGTCGAGGGCAAGGAATTGTCCTATAAGGACGTCCTCGACGGGGCGAAGAAGCGGATAGACCTGGCAGGCTTAGGCCTGACGGGTCTCCGCTTCCGGACCGCCGCGACGGGTGCCCGGGTCCTTGAGGTTCCCGGGGCTGAAAGCGGCGAGAAGGCGGACCTGCTGGCAGGCAAGCTGCGGGAGGTCCTCCCTGCGGACCTAGTCCGCGTCGCCAGACCCGTCAAGTGTGCAGACCTGCGCATTGGCGAGCTGGACGACGCGGTGTCCCGGGAGGAGGTGGCGGCTGCCGTGGCCCGCTCCGGGGAGTGCCCCGTCGAGCAGGTCAAGTGCGGGGAGATCCGCCGCTTCTCGGCCGACAGCCCGGGAACGGCCTGGGTGCGCTGCCCAGTTACTGCGGCGAAGAAGATCGCCTCCAGCGGGCGGCTACTGGTGGGGTGGGTCTCGGCCAAGGTGAAACTCCTGGAGGCCAGACCCCTGCGGTGTTACCGGTGCCTCGACGCGGGGCACGTCTCGAACAAGTGCTCCTGCGAGGTGGACCGCAGCGATGTGTGTTATCGCTGCGCACAACCGGGCCACAAGGCGGCCGGCTGCACCGCGGCCCCACGCTGCCCGCTGTGCGAGGAGAGGAAGAAGCCGGCGGACCACAGAGCGGGAAGCGCAGCATGTCTCGCTTCCGCCAAGTCCGCCGGCAAGAAAAAGAAGGAGAAGCCCGCCGGGAAAGGCCCTACAGCCCACCCCCGGCCGGCTCGCCCGTCCGCCACCGACGTGGAACGTGCTGAGAGGGTCGCGGATATGGTCGTAGATTAATATGGCCATATCCGTCCTCCAGGCGAACCTCAACCACTCGGCCAGGGCTCAGGACCTTTTGTACCAGAGCCTGGCCGAGTGGTCGATTCAGGTGGCGGTCGTGGCAGAACCTTGCCTCGTGCCCAACAGGGATAACTGGGTGGGTGACCGGGAGGACACGGTGGCGATCGTCGCGCAGACGGCCGCCGGCTCCCCGCCCTTCGACAAAATAGCGAAGGGCCATGGATGCGTCGCGGCCACCCTTATGGGTGTGACGATCGTCGGCGTGTACTTCTCGCCGAACCGGAGCCTGGCCGATTTTGAGCAACTTCTGCTCGAGGTCGGTGCTCTGGTCGGCCAGAGTCACCCAACCCCAGTGCTGGTCGCCGGGGACTTCAACGCCAAATCCACGGCTTGGGGTTCCCCGGTTGCCAATGCACGGGGCGAGGTTCTGGAGGAGTGGGCTGCCACGTCGGGTTTGGTCCTACTGAACCGGGGGTCGGTGGACACGTGCGTGCGGCACAACGGGGGGTCAATCGTGGACCTTACGTTCGCGACCCCGTGTCTCGCGCGCCGTGTCCAAAACTGGAGGGTGCTCGGGGAGGCGGAGACGCTGTCGGACCATCGGTACATCCGGTTCGAGGTCGCCGCCTACCCTGGGGCTCCACAGACCCGGCCCCCGCGTGGGGACGGACCGCGCTGGGCCCTCAAGACGATGGACGCCGACGTGATCGTCGAGGCGTCCATCGTTCAGGCATGGCAGCCGGTGCCGGAGGGCCCGGCGGCCGACGTGGACGGGCGAGCGGAGCGGTTGAGCGTGTCGATGGCGCAGGTGTGCGACGCCGGCATGTCGCGCGCCAGACCGCTCCCGCTCCGCAGATGGGTGTACTGGTGGTCGGCGGACCTGCGCCGGCTTCGCCAAGCGTGCGTAGCGGCCAGGCGCCAGTACACCCACTACAGAAGGCGGCGGAGACGGGTGGAGGCCGAGGAAAGCCGCCTCTACGCCGCATACAGGGAGAGATGTGTCTCCCTGCAGATCGCCATAGGGGAGGCAAAGTCCCAGTCGTGGGGAGAATGGTTGGAGACTCTGAATAGAGATCCCTGGGGGCGCCCGTATAAGACGGTGCGGGGTCAGCTGCGCCCCTGGGCCCCTCCGCTGACCCGGAGTCTCCAACCAGAGTTGGTCGCCAACGTTGTCGCCACCCTCTTCCCGGAGAGGGCCGACACGGTGCCTCCTCCTATGGCGGCTGCAGCGTCGGAGGGCTCGGACGCCTCGATACCCGAGGTGTCCCAGGAGGAGCTGGAGGCCGCGGTCCTGCGGCTCCGCTCCAAGAGCACAGCGCCGGGCCCCGACGGGGTACCCGGCAGGGTGTGGGTGCTCGCCCTGGAGGCCCTCGGGCCCAGGGTGGTCGAGCTCTTCGACGCTTGTATGCGGCGTGGCCGCTTTCCTCGAAAGTGGAAAGAAGGAAGGCTCGTGCTGTTGCGCAAGGAGGGCCGCCCGGCGGACTCGCCGTCGGCATACCGGCCCATAGTGTTGCTCGACGAGGTGAGCAAGCTCTTTGAGCGGATTATTTCCGCGCGCCTCGTCGAGCACCTCGAACGGGTCGGGCCGGGGTTGAGCGACCGGCAGTTCGGTTTCCGCCGGGGCCGCTCTACGGTCGACGCCATCGCGCGGGTGAAGGACCTCTCGGAGGAGGCGGTGGCCCAGGGCAAGGTTGTTTTGGCGGTGTCTTTAGACATCGCCAACGCTTTCAACACCCTTCCCTGGAGCTGCATCGAGGCGGCGCTGGGCTACCATCGCGTGCCCGGCTACCTGCGTCGTCTCATCGCCGACTACTTCTCCGAGAGGGAGGTGGTGTACCCGACGCGCGACGGGTGGGGCCGCCGGGTCATGACGTGCGGTGTTCCACAGGGATCGGTCCTTGGGCCGCTCCTGTGGAACATCGGCTACGACTGGGTGCTGCGGGGCGCCAATCTGCGGGGGGTCGACGTAACTTGTTACGCCGACGATACCCTCGTAACGTCCTGCGGCGCCACGTACCGGTTGGCGGCCCTCTTGGCGACGGCCGGAGTGGCCCAAGTGGTGGCCCGAATCCGCCGGCTGGGGCTGGAGGTGGCGCTGGAAAAGTCGGAGGCCCTGTGCTTTCACGGACCCCGACGCGCCCCTCCCGCAGGATCCCGGCTGGTGGTCGGCGGCGTCTCCATCGCTGTCGAGTCGACGATGCGGTACCTAGGCCTCGTCCTCGACAGTCGATGGAACTTCCGAGAGCACTTCCGGCGGCTGGTCCCCAGGTTGTTGCGCGCGGCCGGCGCCTTGAGCTGGCTGCTGCCTAACCTGGGTGGACCGACAGTGGCATGCCGTCGGTTGTATGCCGGGGTGGTGCGGTCGATGGCCCTCTACGGGGCCCCGATCTGGGCGGACACCCTGATCGCCCAGAACAGGACCCTCCTGCGCCAAGCGCAACGGGTCATGGCGATCAGGGTAGTGAGAGGATACCGCACCATCTCGTGCGAGGCGGCGTGCCTCCTGGCCGGGACCCCACCGTGGGACCTGGACGCGGAGGTGCTCTCGGCAGTGTACTGGCGCCGCAGCGCAACAGCACGAGCCGACGAGGAGGAAACAGAGCCGGGGGAGGCCGGGCGGCAGAGGCAACTCGACCGCCGGGTCCTCCTCCGGAAATGGAGGGAGAGGCTGGCGGAGCCATCCGCCGGCAAAAGGACGGTGGAGGCGATTCGGCCCGTCCTCGAAAGATGGGTCGATCGCCGACACGGAGCCCTCACCTTCCACGCCGTGCAGGTCCTGACGGGGCACGGTTGCTTCGGCAGGTACTTGTGCGGCGTGGCGGGTCGAGAGCCGACCGGCGTGTGCCACGCTTGTGGGTGTCTGGAGGACACGGCGGAGCACACGCTGGCGGAATGCCCGGAGTGGGCGGAGCCACGGGCCATGCTCGTGGCAGCAATTGGGGGCGACCTGTCGCTGCCGGGCGTGGTGAGAGCCATGGTCGGCAGCGAGAGGGCGTGGAAGGCGGCGCTCCAATTTTGCGAGGTCGTCATGACAAAGAAGGAGGCGGCGGAGCGGGCGAGGGAGGATGATCCTCTGTCGATCCCGCTCCGCCGTAGGAGAGCCGGTCGGAGGCGACTGGCGCACGAGCGTCGCCTTCCCCCATAGTGTGGGTCTCCGGGCGGTGGAACCGGGGGGTGCCATCGCCCAGTTGGAGGAGACCCCCGAGACGGCTGGCGTGTTTGGTGTTCCGGCACGCCAGGTGTAAGGTGAGTGGCGCCACAGAAGGCGCCCCACGAGTTGGGCCCGAGTCCGGGCAGCCGTCGGCGGAGCAGCGGAAGTATGCGCAAGCGTTCCCGCAGCTCCGCCGGTAGACGGTGAGGAGGAACACCGCTGGGTTTTAGCCGGTAAGAGTCCGGCATAACCCGACAGCGCCCCCCCGCGCCTGTCGGGTATCCATGAGGATTTCCCAGCGTTAAAAAAAAAAAAAAAAAAAAAAAGGTTAGGTTAGGTTAGCGGATCGACCTGGAAGGCTTAGGCCTGACGGGTCTCCGCTTCCGGACCGCCGCGACGGGTGCCCGGGTGCTGGAGGTCCCCGGGGCTGAGAGCGGCGAGAAGGCGGACCTGCTAGCGGGTAAGCTGCGGGAGGTCCTCCCCGCGGACCTAGTCCGCGTCGCCAGACCCGTCAAGTGTGCAGACCTGCGCATTGGCGAGCTGGACGACGCGGTGTCCCGGGAGGAGGTGGCGACCGCAGTGGCCCGCTCCGGGGAGTGCCCCGTAGAGCAGGTGAAGTGCGGGGAGATCCGTCGTTTCTCGGCCGACAGCCCCGGCACGGCTTGGGTGCGCTGCCCTATCTCGGCAGCCAAAAAGATCGCCTCCAGCGGGCGGCTACTGGTGGGGTGGGTCTGGGCCAAGGTGAAACTATTGGAGGCCAGACCCCTGCGGTGTTACCGGTGCCTCGACGCGGGGCACGTCTCGAGCAAGTGCTCCTGCGAGGTGGACCGCAGCGATGTGTGTTATCGCTGCGCACAACCGGGCCATAAGGCTGCCGGCTGCACCGCTGCCGCACACTGCCCGCTGTGCGAGGCGAAAAAGAAGCCGGCGGACCACAGAGCGGGAAGCGCAGCATGTCTCGCTTCCGCCAAGTCCGCCGGCAAGAAAAAGAAGGAGAAGCCCGCCGGGAAAGGCCCTACAGCCCACCCCCGGCCGGCTCGCCCGTCCGCCACTGACATCGAACGAGCAGAGAGGGTTGCGGATATGGCCGTAGATTAATATGGCCATATCCGTCCTCCAGGCGAACCTCAACCACTCGGCCAGGGCTCAGGACCTTTTGTACCAGAGCCTGGCCGAGTGGTCGATTCAGGTGGCGGTCGTGGCAGAACCTTGCCTCGTGCCCAACAGGGATAACTGGGTGGGTGACCGGGAGGACACGGTGGCGATCGTCGCGCAGACGGCCGCCGGCTCCCCGCCCTTCGACAAAATAGCGAAGGGCCATGGATGCGTCGCGGCCACCCTTATGGGTGTGACGATCGTCGGCGTGTACTTCTCGCCGAACCGGAGCCTGGCCGATTTTGAGCAACTTCTGCTCGAGGTCGGTGCTCTGGTCGGCCAGAGTCACCCAACCCCAGTGCTGGTCGCCGGGGACTTCAACGCCAAATCCACGGCTTGGGGTTCCCCGGTTGCCAATGCGCGGGGCGAGGTTCTGGAGGAGTGGGCTGCCACGTCGGGTTTGGTCCTACTGAACCGGGGGTCGGTAGACACGTGCGTGCGGCACAACGGGGGGTCTATCGTGGACCTTACGTTCGCGACCCCGTGTCTCGCGCGCCGTGTCCAAAACTGGAGGGTGCTCGGGGAGGCGGAGACACTATCGGACCACCGGTATATCCGGTTCGAGGTCGCCGCCTACCCTGGGGCTCCACAGACCCGGCCCCCGCGTGGGGACGGACCGCGCTGGGCCCTCAAGACGATGGACCCCGACGTGATCGTCGAGGCGTCCATCGTCCAGGCATGGCAGCCGGCGCCGGAGGGCCCGGCGGCCGACGTGGACGGGAGAGCGGAGCGGTTGAGCGAGTCGATGGCGCAGGTGTGCGACGCCGGCATGTCGCGCGCCAGACCGCTCCCGCTCCGCAGATGGGTGTACTGGTGGTCGGCGGACCTGCGCCGGCTTCGTCAAGCGTGCGTAGCGGCCAGACGCCAGTACACCCACTACAGAAGGCGGCGGAGGCGAGAGGAGGCCGAGGAAAGCCGCCTCTACGCCGCATACAGGGAGAGATGTGTCTCCCTGCAGATCGCCATAGGGGAGGCAAAGTCCCAGTCGTGGGGAGAGTGGTTGGAGACTCTGAACAGAGATCCCTGGGGGCGCCCGTATAAGACGGTGCGTGGTCAGCTGCGCCCCTGGGCCCCTCCGCTGACCCAGAGTCTCCAACCAGACTTGGTGTCCAACGTCGTCGCCGCCCTCTTCCCGGAGAGGGCCGACACGGTGCCTCCTCCTATGGCGGCTGCAGCGTCGGAGAGTTCGGACGCCTCGATACCCGAGGTGTCCCAGGAGGAGTTGGAGGTCGCAGTCCAGCGGCTCCGCTCCAAGAGCACGGCGCCGGGCCCCGACGGGGTACCCGGCAGGGTGTGGGTGCTCGCCCTGGAGGCCCTCGGGCCCAGGGTGGTCGAGCTCTTCGACGCCTGTATGCGGCGTGGCCGCTTTCCTCGGAAGTGGAAGATCGGCAGGCTGGTGCTGTTGCGCAAGGAGGGCCGCCCGGCGGACTCGCCGTCGGCATACCGGCCCATAGTGTTGCTCGACGAGGTGAGCAAGCTCTTTGAGCGGATTATTTCCGCGCGCCTCGTCGAGCACCTCGAACGGGTCGGGCCGGGGCTGAGTGACCGGCAGTTCGGTTTCCGCCGGGGCCGCTCTACGGTCGACGCCATCGCGCGGGTGAAGGACCTCTCGGAGAGGGAGGTGTCCCAGGGCAAGGTCGTCTTGGCGGTGTCTTTAGACATCGCCAACGCCTTTAACACCCTCCCCTGGGGCTGTATTGAGGCGGCGCTGGGCTACCATCGTGTGCCCGGCTACCTACGTCGTCTCCTCTCCGACTACTTCTCCGAGAGGGAGGTGGTGTACCCGACGCGCGACGGGTGGGGCCGCCGGGTAATGACGTGCGGTGTTCCACAGGGATCGGTCCTTGGGCCGCTCCTGTGGAACATCGGCTACGACTGGGTGCTGCGGGGCGCCAATCTGCGGGGGGTCGACGTAACTTGTTACGCCGACGACACCCTCGTAACGTCCTGCGGCGCCACGTACCGGTTGGCGGCCCTCTTGGCGACGGCCGGAGTGGCCCAAGTGGTGGCCCGAATCCGCCGGCTGGGGCTGGAGGTGGCGCTGGAAAAGTCGGAGGCCCTGTGTTTTCACGGACCCCGGCGCGCCCCTCCCGCAGGATCCCGGCTGGTGGTCGGCGGCGTCTCCATCGCTGTCGAGTCGACGATGCGGTACCTAGGCCTCGTCCTCGACAGTCGATGGAACTTCCGGGAGCACTTTCGGCGGTTGGTCCCCAGGTTGTTGCGAGCGGCTGGCGCCTTGAGCTGGCTGCTGCCGAACCTGGGTGGACCGACAGTGGCATGCCGCCGGTTGTATGCCGGGGTGGTGCGGTCGATGGCCCTCTATGGGGCCCCGATCTGGGCGGACACCCTGATCGCCCAGAATAGGACCCTCCTGCGCCAAGCGCAACGGGTCATGGCGATCAGGGTAGTGAGAGGATACCGCACCATCTCGTGCGAGGCGGCGTGCCTCCTGGCCGGGACCCCACCGTGGGACCTGGACGCGGAGGTGCTCTCGGCAGTGTACTGGCGCCGCACAGGCGCAACGGCACGAGCCGTAGAGGTGGATCCGGAGCCGGGGGAGGCCGGGCGGCAGAGGCAACTCGACCGCCGGGTCCTCCTCCGGAAATGGAGGGAGAGGCTGGCGGAGCCATCCGCCGGCAAAAGGACGGTGGAGGCGATTCGGCCCGTCCTCGAAAGATGGGTCGATCGCCGACACGGAGCCCTCACCTTCCACGCTGTGCAGGTCCTGACGGGGCACGGTTGCTTCGGCAGGTACTTGTGCGGCGTGGCGGGTCGAGAGCCGACCGGCGTGTGCCACGCTTGTGGGTGTCTGGAGGACACGGCGGAGCACACGCTGGTGGAATGCCCGGAGTGGGCGGAGCCACGGGCATTGCTCGTGGCAGCAATTGGGGGCGACCTGTCGCTGCCGGGCGTGGTGAGGGCCATGGTCGGCAGCGAGAGGGCGTGGAAGGCGGCGCTCCAATTTTGCGAGGTCGTGATGACGAAGAAGGAGGCGGCGGAGCGGGCGAGAGAGGACGATCCTCTGTCGATCCCGCTTCGCCGAAGGAGAGTCGGTCGGAGGCGACTGGCGCACGAGCGTCGCCTTCCCCCATAAGGTGGGTCTCCGGGCGGTGGAACCGGGGGGTGCCATCGCCCAGTTGGAGGAGACCCCCGAGACGGCTGGCGTGTTTGGTGTTCCGGCACGCCAGGTGAAAGGTGAGTGGCGCCACAGATTGGCGCCCCACGAGTTGGGCCCGAAACCGGGCAGCCGTCGGCGGAGCAGCGGAAGTATGCGCAAGCGTTCCCGCAGCTCCGCCGGTAGACGGTGAGGAGGAACACCGCTGGGTTTTAGCCGGTAAGAGTCCGGCATAACCCGACAGCGCCCCCCCGCGCCTGTCGGGTATCCATGAGGATTTCCCAGCGTTAAAAAAAAAAAAAAAAAAAAAAAAGGTTAGGTTAGGTTAGGTTAGGTTCCCCCCCGGGGGTGTCCGCCTTGTCGTGGCGGGGGGGCTCTAGTAACCGTGGTTTCGGCGCCCACGGTGAAGCTAAGAGGCACCCAGGGCCGGCCCGCGCGGAAAGGTGGTTGCGGGCTGGCGAGGTGGTCGCTCCCAGCAGGCTTGGCGCGACAAGCCTGCTTGGGATGCGCAAGGTGGGGACCGCAGAGGAAGGTTTTCCTTCCTCTGCGGCCGAGGCGGAGCCGCTCCGATTCGCGGCCGGAGCGGCATTGGTGGGGCCGCAGGGGAAGAGGAATGCCGGTATTACGGTGCGCCGCTTTCCCTGTCCTCTGCGGCCGAGGTGTGGTTGGCGGTGGAGCCACAGATCTGATCCACCGCCGGGTGCTGGAGGTTTTCCGGCACCCATGACCTCCTTGTGGCGGACTCGGGGGGGTCCGCCACTGTACTGGTGGAGGTCGAGGAGGAAGGCGCGCCCTACCATCTGGCGCGCCTAGCGTGAAGGGCCTTCGGGCATCACGGTGGAGCCGCTTTTGCGGCTGCCGTCGGCGGAGCAGCGGATGTGTGCGAAAGCGTTCCCGCAGCTCCGCCGGAAGACGGCGAGGTGGCATTCGTGGGGTTTTAGTGGGTATACCGTGGTCTCATTAGCCACGGGAGTCCCACATAACCACTTGGGCCTCCCCCTGCGCCCAGGTGGTATGCGTAATTGCATTTCCCCACGTAAAAAAAAAAAAAAAAAAAAGGTTAGGTTAGGTTAGGTTAGGTTCCCCCCCGGGGGTGCCCGCCTTGTCGTGGCGGGGGGGCTCTAGTAACCGTGGTTTCGGCGCCCACGGTGAAGCTAAGAGGCACCCAGGGCCGGCCCGCGCGGAAAGGTGGTTGCGGGTTGGCGAGGTGGTCGCTCCCAGCAGGCTTGGCGCGACAAGCCTGCTTGGGATGCGCAAGGTGGGGACCGCAGAGGAAGGTTTTCCTTCCTCTGCGGCCGAGGCGGAGCCGCTCCGATTCGCGGCCGGAGCGGCATTGGTGGGGCCGCAGGGGAAGAGGAATGCCGGTATTACGGTGCGCCGCTTTCCCTGTCCTCTGCGGCCGAGGTGTGGTTGGCGGTGGAGCCACAGATCTGATCCACCGCCGGGTGCTGGAGGTTTTCCGGCACCCATGACCTCCTTGTGGCGGACTCGGGGGGGTCCGCCACTGTACTGGTGGAGGTCGAGGAGGAAGGCGCGCCCTACCATCTGGCGCGCCTAGCGTGAAGGGCCTTCGGGCATCACGGTGGAGCCGCTTTTGCGGCTGCCGTCGGCGGAGCAGCGGATGTGTGCGAAAGCGTTCCCGCAGCTCCGCCGGAAGACGGCGAGGTGGCATTCGTGGGGTTCCATCGCCCAGTTGGAGGAGACCCCCGAGACGGCTGGCGTGTTTGGTGTTCCGGCACGCCAGGTGTAAGGTGAGTGGCGCCACAGAAGGCGCCCCACGAGTTGGGCCCGAGTCCGGGCAGCCGTCGGCGGAGCAGCGGAAGTATGCGCAAGCGTTCCCGCAGCTCCGCCGGTAGACGGTGAGGAGGAACACCGCTGGGTTTTAGCCGGTAAGAGTCCGGCATAACCCGACAGCGCCCCCCCGCGCCTGTCGGGTATCCATGAGGATTTCCCAGCGTCAAAAAAAAAAAAAAAAAAAAAAAAAAAAAGGTTAGGTTAGGTTAGGTTAGGTTAGGTTAGGTTAGGTTAGGTTAGGTTAGGTTAGGTTAGGTTAGGTTAGGTTAGGTTAGGTTAGGTTAGGTTAGGTTAGGTTCCCCCCCGGGGGCCGCCACCTTGTCGTGGTGGGGGGGCTTGTGTGTCCCGATGATCTCCAAGGCTATGCCGTACAGGGTTACCCATAACGGACAGGCTTGGAAGGAGGGGCCAGACTAAGCGCGGCTCAGGGTTGATGTCCCTGTGGAAGGGACAATGGGTGTGAAACCCATTAGGGTTGTTTAGGGTGGGGGCGACGGGCTGTCGGTCGCGAGACTGGCAGCATGGCTTCGGCCACCGTCGGCCAACTCGCTCCCTGATCCGTAGGGTCAGGGGTGAGGGCCGCCACTCCGGTGGGGGCCGCGAGGAAGAAAACCTCTCTAAAAAATTACCCTAATCGCAAGTTCCCGCCCTCGGCGATGCGATGAATGGTTGGGGGGTACCCAATCCCGAGAGGGCAACGGGGAGCTCACCCCGCAAAAAGATGCACAAATATGGATAAGGCTAGTTATGAAAATGGTCCCCAGGTGGGTCCCCGAAAGGGGGAATCCCACCCCTCTGCTACGGCGGAGGGCTGCCCCTCGTACTCTGGGGGGGGCAATAACTGCCTCGTAGGTCGGCAACCCGCCGGCCTTCGTCAACACGACCAACGCACACCCATACCGGACACCGATAGCATGCGACTTGAGGAGGAGACACATGGAGCCGCGGAGGAGTCTGACTCGTCCGTGGCCACCATGGTGTCTGTGTCGTCTGCGGACGACGCCACGGGGGGATTTTGGCGCTCTGCGCGAAAACGCGGGCCCCCAGCACCCCAAAAGGGTGACGAGGAGGAGGCGGAGTCGGCCAAGGTAGTGGCGACTTCGGTGAGGGGGAGAGGGCGCCCGCCAACAACGGGCGAGTACGTCGGCCTCGCTAAGGCGAAGCAGGCGTATCTCAAGGCCCAGCGGGCGGAAGAGGAACTCCGAGCCGAGAGGGAGGTGGCCGAGATGGCCCGGGACCTCCGCTCTCGGTCGAGGTGCCTGTCCGTGTCGTCGCTGCCAGGCGGCGAAGTCGACAACTCGACAACGGAGCTCAGGCAGAAGGCAGAGGAGAGCGTGCTCCTCATCCAGGCGGTTGCCAGGAAGTCGAAAAACTTGAAGGGCACGCTCCAGAAGGACCTCAAAGAGGCCTCTGCCAACCTGGGGGCGATCGTGGCGGAGCTGGCAGAGCGCTCCGCCTCGGAGGAGACGGCTCGGCTCCAAAGGGCCAATGCCCGCCTGCAGGGCGAGGTTGCCGAGCTTCGTAAGGAGGTCGCTGACCTGCGGGCGAGCATGGTTAGCCTGCCTAAGGAGTCGAGCGGAGCCGTCGGAGCCGTCAGCGATGTCGCGTCGCTGACGCGTTCGATCATGAAGGAAGTGGGGGACATGATCGGCGCTAGGCTCGCGGCACTCGAGAGGCGGCTCCCTCCCCAGCCGATCCTCCGGCCGCCTTTGGCCGCCGACAGGGCGAGGGATGCGGCTGCGCCCCCCGCCGCCGCTTCTGCGGCCGGTGAGGCCGAGCGAGGCGGCCGGAAGAAAGAGAAGGCGCCTCCCAAGGCTTACGCTGAGGTGGCGGCGCCGAAAGCCGGCCGCGCCCCGAAGCCCCCGACGGCCCCCTCCGAAGAGTGGAGTGTGGTTGCCAAGCGGGGCAAGCGGGGCAAGGAGAAGAAGGGCAGCGCACCGCCGGACAGGCCGGCAGCGCCCAAGAAGAGGGACCCGGCGGCGAAGCTTCGCCCCCCGCGCTCGGCTGCGGTTACTATAACCATCCAGCCGGGCGCCACCGTCGAGGGCAAGGAATTGTCCTATAAGGACGTCCTCGACGGGGCGAAGAAGCGGATCGACCTTGAAGGCTTAGGCCTGACGGGTCTCCGCTTCCGGACCGCCGCGACGGGTGCCCGGGTTCTGGAGGTCCCCGGGGCTGAGAGCGGAGAGAAGGCGGACCTGCTGGCGGGAAAGCTGCGGGAGGTCCTTCCCGCGGACCTTGTCCGCGTCGCCAGACCTGTCAAGTGTGCAGACCTGCGCATTGGCGAGCTGGACGACGCGGTGTCCCGGGAGGAGGTGGCGGCCGCAGTGGCCCGCTCCGGGGAGTGCCCCGTTGAGCAGGTGAAGTGCGGGGAGATCCGCCGCTTCTCGGCCGACAGCCCCGGCACGGCTTGGGTGCGCTGCCCTATCTCGGCAGCCAAAAAGATCGCCTCCAGCGGGCGGCTACTGGTGGGGTGGGTCTCGGCCAAGGTGAAACTATTGGAGGCCAGACCCCTGCGGTGTTACCGGTGCCTCGACGCGGGGCACGTCTCGAGCAAGTGCTCCTGCGAGGTGGACCGCAGCGATGTGTGTTATCGCTGCGCACAACCGGGCCACAAGGCTGCCGGCTGCACCGCTGCCGCACACTGCCCGCTGTGCGAGGCGAAAAAGAAGCCGGCGGACCACAGAGCGGGAAGCGCAGCATGTCTCGCTTCCGCCAAGTCCGCCGGCAAGAAAAAGAAAGAGAAGCCCGCCGGGGAACGCCCAACAGCCCACCCCCGGCCGGCTCGCCCGTCCGCCACTGACATCGAACGAGCAGAGAGGGTTGCGGATATGGCCGTAGATTAATATGGCCATATCCGTCCTCCAGGCGAACCTCAACCACTCGGCCAGGGCTCAGGACCTTTTGTACCAGAGCCTGGCCGAGTGGTCGATTCAGGTGGCGGTCGTGGCAGAACCTTGCCTCGTGCCCAACAGGGATAACTGGGTGGGTGACCGGGAGGACACGGTGGCGATCGTCGCGCAGACGGCCGCCGGCTCCCCGCCCTTCGACAAAACAGCGAAGGGCCATGGATGCGTCGCGGCCACCCTTATGGGTGTGACGATCGTCGGCGTATACTTCTCGCCGAACCGGAGCCTGGCCGATTTTGAGCAACTTCTGCTCGAGGTCGGTGCTCTGGTCGGCCAGAGTCACCCAACCCCAGTGCTGGTCGCCGGGGACTTCAACGCCAAATCCACGGCTTGGGGTTCCCCGGTTGCCAATGCACGGGGCGAGGTTCTGGAGGAGTGGGCTGCCACGTCGGGTTTAGTTCTTCTGAACCGGGGGTCGGTGGACACGTGCGTGCGGCACAACGGGGGGTCAATCGTGGACCTTACGTTCGCGACCCCGTGTCTCGCGCGCCGTGTCCAAAACTGGAGGGTGCTCGGGGAGGCGGAGACGCTGTCGGACCATCGGTATATCCGGTTCGAGGTCGCCGCCTACCCTGGGGCTCCACAGACCCGGCCCCCGCGTGGGGACGGACCGCGCTGGGCCCTCAAGACGATGGACCCCGACGTGATCGTCGAGGCGTCCATCGTCCAGGCATGGCAGCCGGTGCCGGAGGGCCCGGCGGCCGACGTGGACGGGCGAGCGGAGCGGTTGAGCGAGTCGATGGCGCAGGTGTGCGACGCCGGCATGTCGCGCGCCAGACCGCTCCCGCTCCGCAGATGGGTGTACTGGTGGTCGGCGGACCTGCGCCGGCTTCGTCAAGCGTGCGTAGCGGCCAGGCGCCAGTACACCCATTACAGAAGGCGGCGGAGGCGTGAGGAGGCCGAGGAAAGCCGCCTCTACGCCGCATACAGGGAGAGATGTGTCTCCCTGCAGATCGCCATAGGGGAGGCAAAGTCCCAGTCGTGGGGAGAGTGGTTGGAGACTCTGAACAGAGATCCCTGGGGGCGCCCGTATAAGACGGTGCGTGGTCAGCTGCGCCCCTGGGCCCCTCCGCTGACCCAGAGTCTCCAACCAGACTTGGTGTCTAACGTCGTCGCCGCCCTCTTCCCGGAGAGGGCCGACACGGTGCCTCCTCCTATGGCGGCTGCAGCGTCGGAGAGCTCGGACGCCTCGATACCCGAGGTGTCCCAGGAGGAGTTGGAGGTCGCAGTCCAGCGGCTCCGCTCCAAGAGCACGGCGCCGGGCCCCGACGGGGTACCCGGCAGGGTGTGGGTGCTCGCCCTGGAGGCCCTCGGGCCCAGGGTGGTCGAGCTCTTCGACGCTTGTATGCGGCGTGGCCGCTTTCCTCGAAAGTGGAAGGTCGGCAGGCTCGTGCTGTTGCGCAAGGAGGGCCGCCCGGCGGACTCGCCGTCGGCATACCGGCCCATAGTGTTGCTCGACGAGGTGAGCAAGCTCTTTGAGCGGATTATCTCCGCGCGCCTCGTCGAGCACCTCGAACGGGTCGGGCCGGGGTTGAGCGACCGGCAGTTCGGTTTCCGCCGGGGCCGCTCTACGGTCGACGCCATCGCGCGGGTGAAGGACCTCTCGGAGGGGGCGGTGGCCCAGGGCAAGGTTGTTTTGGCGGTGTCTCTAGACATCGCCAACGCTTTCAACACCCTTCCCTGGAGCTGCATCGAGGCGGCGCTGGGCTACCATCGCGTGCCCGGCTACCTGCGTCGTCTCATCGCCGACTACTTCTCCGAGAGGGAGGTGGTGTACCCGACGCGCGACGGGTGGGGCCGCCGGGTCATGACGTGCGGTGTTCCACAGGGATCGGTCCTTGGGCCGCTCCTGTGGAACATCGGCTACGACTGGGTGCTGCGGGGCGCCAATCTGCGGGGGGTCGACGTAACTTGTTACGCCGACGATACCCTCGTAACGTCCTGCGGCGCCACGTACCGGTTGGCGGCCCTCTTGGCGACGGCCGGAGTGGCCCAAGTGGTGGCCCGAATCCGCCGGCTGGGGCTGGAGGTGGCGCTGGAAAAGTCGGAGGCCCTGTGCTTTCACGGACCCCGACGCGCCCCTCCCGCAGGATCCCGGCTGGTGGTCGGCGGCGTCTCCGTCGCTGTCGAGTCGACGATGCGGTACCTAGGCCTCGTCCTCGACAGTCGATGGAACTTCCGAGAGCACTTCCGGCGGCTGGTCCCCAGGTTGTTGCGCGCGGCCGGCGCCTTGAGCTGGCTGCTGCCGAACCTGGGTGGACCGACAGTGGCATGCCGTCGGTTGTATGCCGGGGTGGTGCGGTCGATGGCCCTCTACGGGGCCCCGATCTGGGCGGACACCCTGATCGCCCAGAATAGGACCCTCCTGCGCCAAGCGCAACGGGTCATGGCGATCAGGGTGGTGAGAGGTTACCGCACCATCTCGTGCGAGGCGGCATGCCTCCTGGCCGGGACCCCACCGTGGGACCTGGACGCGGAGGTGCTCTCGGCGGTGTACTGGCGCCGCACCGGCGCAACGGCACGAGCCGACGAGGAGGAACCAGAGCCGGGGGAGGCCGGGCGGCAGAGGCAACTCGACCGCCGGGTCCTCCTCCGGAAATGGAGGGAGAGGCTGGCGGAGCCAACCGCCGGCAGAAGAACGGTGGAGGCGATTCGGCCCGTCCTCGAAGGATGGGTCGATCGCCGACACGGGGCCCTCTCCTTCCACGCTGTGCAGGTCCTGACGGGGCACGGTTGCTTCGGCAGGTACCTGTGCAGCGTGGCGGGTCGGGAGCCGACCGGCGTGTGCCACGCTTGTGGGTGTCCGGAGGACACGGCGGAGCACACGCTGGCGGAATGCCCTGAGTGGGCGGAGCCACGGGCCACACTCGTGGCGGAAATTGGGGGCGACCTGTCGCTGCCGGGCGTGGTGAGGGCCATGGTCGGCAGCGAGAGGGCCTGGAAGGCGGCGCTCCGATACTGTGATACAGTCATGGCGCAGAAGGAGGCGGCGGAGCGGGCGAGGGAGGATGATCCTCTGTCGATCCCGCTCCGTCGTAGGAGAGTCGGTCGGAGGCGACTGGCGCACGAGCGTCGCCTTCCCCCATAGTGTGGGTCTCCGGGCGGTGGAACCGGGGGGTGCCATCGCCCAGTTGGAGGAGACCCCCGAGACGGCTGGCGTGTTTGGTGTTCCGGCACGCCAGGTGAAAGGTGAGTGGCGCCACAGAAGGCGCCCCACGAGTTGGGCCCGAGTCCGGGCAGCCGTCGGCGGAGCAGCGGAAGTATGCGCAAGCGTTCCCGCAGCTCCGCCGGTAGACGGTGAGGAGGAACACCGCTGGGTTTTAGCCGGTAAGAGTCCGGCATAACCCGACAGCGCCCCCCCCGCGTCTGTCGGGTATCCATGAGGATTTCCCAGCGTCAAAAAAAAAAAAAAAAAAAAAAGGTTAGGTTAGGTTCCCCCCCGGGGGCCGCCACCTTGTCGTGGTGGGGGGGCTTGTGTGTCCCGATGATCTCCAAGGCTATGCCGTACAGGGTTACCCATAACGGACAGGCTTGGAAGGAGGGGCCAGACTAAGCGCGGCTCAGGGTTGATGTCCCTGTGGAAGGGACAAGGGGTGTGCAACCCATTAGGGTTGTTTAGGGTGGGGGCGACGGGCTGTCGGTCGCGAGACTGGCAGCATGGCTTCGGCCACCGTCGGCCAACTCGCTCCCTGACCCGTAGGGTCAGGGGTGAGGGCCGCCACTTCGGTGGGGGCCGCGAGGAAGAAAACCTCTCTAAAAAATTACCCTAATCGCAAGTTCCCGCCCTCGGCGATGCGATGAATGGTTGGGGGGTACCCAATCCCGAGAGGGCAACGGGGAGCTCACCCCGTTAAAAAGAGGCAAACAAAATGCAAAATAAGGTCAGTTATGAAAATGGTCCCCAGGTGGGTCCCCGAAAGGGGGAATCCCACCCCTCTGCTTCGGCGGAGGGCTGCCCCTCGTACTCTGGGGGGGGCAATAACTGCCTCGTAGGTCGGCAACCCGCCGGCCTTCGTCAACACGACCAACGCACACCCATACCGGATACCGATGTCCTGCGAACGGAGGAGGAGACACATGGAGCCGCGGAGGAGTCTGACTCGTCCGTGGCCACCATGGTGTCTGTGTCGTCTGCGGACGATAGCACGGGGGGATTTTGGCGCTCTGCGCGAAAACGCGGGCCCCCAGCACCCCAAAAGGGTGACGAGGAGGAGGCGGAGTCGGCCAAGGTAGTGGCGACTTCGGTGAGGGGGAGAGGGCGCCCGCCAACAACGGGCGAGTACGTCGGCCTCGCTAAGGCGAAGCAGGCGTATCTCAAGGCCCAGCGGGCGGAAGAGGAACTCCGAGCCGAGAGGGAGGTGGCCGAGATGGCCCGGGACCTCCGCTCTCGGTCGAGGTCCGAGTCGTCGTCGCTGCCAGGCGGCGAAGTCGGCGACTCGACATCGGAGTTAAGACAAAAGGCGGAGGACAGCGTGCTCCTCATTCAGGCAATCGCGAGGAAATCGAAAAACCTGAAGGGCACGCTGCAGAGAGACTTGAAAGAGGCCTCCGCCAACCTGGCGGCGATCGTGGCGGAGCTGGCGGAGCGCTCCGCTACCGAGGAGACAGCTCGGCTCCAAAGGGCCAATGCCCGCCTACAGGGCGAGGTCGGCGAGCTTCGTAAGGAGGTCGCAGACCTGCGGGCGAGCATGGCAAGCCTGCCCAAGGAGTCGAGCGGAGCCGTCGGAGATGACGTAGCCTCGCTGACGCGCTCGATAATGAAGCAAGTGGGCGACATGGTCGGCGCTAGGCTCGAGGCGCTCGAGAGGCGGCTCCCTCCCCCGCCGATCGTCCGGCCTTCTTTGGCTGCCGACAGGGCGAGGGATGCGGCTGCGCCCCCCGCCGCCGCTCCTGCGGCCGGTGAGGCCGAGCGAGGCGGCCGGAAGAAAGAAAAGGCGCCTCCCAAGGCTTACGCTGAGGTGGCGGCGCCGAAAGACGGCCGCGCCCCGAAGCCCCCGACGGCCCCCTCCGAAGAGTGGAGTGTGGTTGCCAAGCGGGGCAAGCGGGGCAAGGAGAAGAAGGGCAGCGCACCGCCGGACAGGCCGGCAGCGCCCAAGAAGAGGGACCCGGCGGCGAAGCTTCGCCCCCCGCGCTCGGCTGCGGTTACTATAACCATCCAGCCGGGCGCCACCGTCGAGGGCAAGGAATTGTCCTATAAGGACGTCCTCGACGGGGCGAAGAAGCGGATCGACCTGGAAGGCTTAGGCCTAACGGGTCTCCGCTTCCGGACCGCCGCGACGGGTGCCCGGGTGCTGGAGGTCCCCGGGGCTGAGAGCGGCGAGAAGGCGGACCTGCTAGCGGGTAAGCTGCGGGAGGTCCTCCCCGCGGACCTAGTCCGCGTCGCCAGACCCGTCAAGTGTGCAGACCTGCGCATTGGCGAGCTGGACGACGCGGTGTCCCGGGAGGAGGTGGCGACCGCAGTGGCCCGCTCCGGGGAGTGCCCCGTAGAGCAGGTGAAGTGCGGGGAGATCCGTCGTTTCTCGGCCGACAGCCCCGGCACGGCTTGGGTGCGCTGCCCTATCTCGGCAGCCAAAAAGATCGCCTCCAGCGGGCGGCTACTGGTGGGGTGGGTCTCGGCCAAGGTGAAACTATTGGAGGCCAGACCCCTGCGGTGTTACCGGTGCCTCGACGCGGGGCACGTCTCGAGCAAGTGCTCCTGCGAGGTGGACCGCAGCGATGTGTGTTATCGCTGCGCACAACCGGGCCATAAGGCTGCCGGCTGCACCGCTGCCGCACACTGCCCGCTGTGCGAGGCGAAAAAGAAGCCGGCGGACCACAGAGCGGGAAGCGCAGCATGTCTCGCTTCCGCCAAGTCCGCCGGCAAGAAAAAGAAGGAGAAGCCCGCCGGGAAAGGCCCTACAGCCCACCCCCGGCCGGCCCGCCCGTCCGCCACTGAGGTGGAACGTGCTGTGAGGGTCGCGGATATG
>FR990130.1:10112427-10364075 GCA_905404295.2 Ochlodes sylvanus | reverse complement strand
AATAATTTACCCGGCAACATGAATAAGCTGGAGTGCTTCGCAAATACGGTGAACAATTCAAAATGGACAGCACCGGAGTCTGTTAATTCAAACATTATCTTGAAACGATTACTATGAATAGCCCCCCGGCTGCCCCCGAAGTTCGGGAATGGTTATTATTGCCCTGTCAGTCGCAAGGCTAACTGCGAACGGCAAGTATTTTAAGTTATTCAACGAGGAGCACTGAAAGAAACAAAGCTCGTGTATTAAACAGGTCACGCGGACTCGAAATGCATCACTGTTTCACTATATTTTTATTGATATGAAAATACCAGAATGTCTTTTTTGTTCATATTTGGCTACCAGATTGCCTGAATTGATATAGTGTGTTCAGAAGTTCACGTTAATTTATCTATTGTCCATCTATATTGAAACAAAACAGCATGTATATTACAGAAGAGGATAATTTGAGACACAAATTCAAAAGCATTACAGCAGTTCTGGCAAATGACTCATGATTTATGTATGTCACATAAATATCTGCCCCAGCCGGGAATCGAACCCGGGACCCTTCGCTTCGCAGGCAAGGGCAATACCAACAAGGCTACGGGGTCGTCAAAACTAATTAAATAAATAAAACCGCTTTTACGCTTTTTAATTACTAGTGAAATAAGTGAGTAAAATGTTTTAAATACCACGTTTCAACGCCGCGACCGTTTTAGTTGTTTTACCATAAACGAAGCAAGAAGCTCAGCACCCAAAACAATGTTTAAACAAAACAATTAATCTTATTTATCGTTCAGCGTAAACTATTTATTTTGGAGCTGAAGATATAATACATTCCGCATTCAGTATTGTAATATTATTTGTACCTATTCGTAAGCTATTTTGTAAAGATTTTATTTGAGTCTTTAATCTTTTTGAAATGAATGTTATCTATTTTATTGTAGTCGCGAGCACAATTCCCCACAAAAGAATGACACACTTTATTTAATCGAAATTTCGGTCTGCGTCGAATCTTTTCATTCGAATAGGTCCGGTCTTATTTCGGTGCTTCGAATGCAGCAGTGTCCACTTAACTGGGTGACTGCAGTCGATTTGCTATAATATTTACTCAACAGACCGAAGCGATTACGACCAGAGGAACTTCTGTATTAGTTATTATAGTGCTGTCACTCGCAGACTTCGATGCAGCCGACAACTATTTGAACGATATTCGAGGAAATACGAGTATCATAGATACTAAAATGAAACGCGCTGTGTATAACATATCTCCTCGTGTTGGTTATTGAACAAAGTGGTGATATTTTGGTGACACAAATATTAAATGACCACATGACCACTTGTATCATAGGAAAATGAGAAAATCCATGATCACTGTCTTGAATTTTAATCTTGAAAAAATTGAAATAATAATTAGTCCTTTTTTCTGTAAATAGCCTAAAACAAAGAGACAAGCCACATGGTAGTAAAAAATATATGAAAATTGCAATGAAGATTTAATGACAATCTTGTGTATTGTACAACTTTTAAGTACAGATTCTCAAAAACAGGAGAAAACGAAATACTCTCCTATTAGTTTGTGTGGCTTCCAAACGCTTGAAATCTTGAGGGAATTAAGTTGCCGGTTAAAGTAGAATTGGGTTGCCAATTAAAGTAACCAATCGACAGGGAGTTTGCTCCTCTGCGCTTTTAGACACCATTCGGTATAAATGCGGCTTCGTTGAAGTAATTTACGCTTTTTATAGAGTGTTACAGTTACCTAATTGCTGGTTGGTGATGTCAGATCACAATACATATTGTAGTTTTTTATGAATTTTACAGCAGATAGCAAACGAGCATGCAGCACCCTTACGCTGCCGCCCATGGCAAATGTGACGACCGACACATAGGTAACCTTTACCTGATAAGTTTAATTGCGCAGGCAAATCTGTTAGGGACACCCTAGGGTATTGCAAGGCAAGAAAGAGGGGAAAAAGATGTTGTTGGTACATTCAATTTCATAACTTTTGTAAAAGAGTATGCTATACTTTATGATCGCATTTAACCACATTGGCAACATATTGAACGTATTAACGACTCCCGTCATCTATTCTTTGAAAATTAGGCCTGATAATGGTAATCTGGACCGCATACATTTATCTACCATTAAACTCATACAGTTTTTGTGTTAGACGTCGACTCGACCGCTCTTTGTTTCCCAGAATAAATTTACATCTTAACAAATGCGCGCCTGGCTGTACCTTTTTGCTGTCCACAAACCCTAATACGATGTTGATGACATAATGGAAGCTTGAAACAATTATGCATAACTTTGTTGTTAGGAGTGCTTAATTTGCAAATATTATTTTTTGAGATCCCAGCATAGGAAATTAAGATTTTAAGCAGTGACTTCATAAAGCGCTCGCTTAATAGCGAAGATTAAGTATAAAGGACAGGAAAAAAGCTTGGGCTTTCGCGTCGTAAGCGAATCTTTTAACGAGAAAGGTCTCATAATAATGAATACTTAATTTAAAGTATTTTAAAGTGTGGAAGATGAAAATTGTGTTGGGCTATATAATGTATGACTTTAATGGTAATAACCCATTGGCCAATGAGAAGAGTCACTAATTGAAGAGTCATCACTGGTACACATCTGAGTATAAAATCAATTTTGAACCAACTCCAATACCACAACCGAAACATATCACAAAACATTATTGGATGTTATGAAATAATAATGGTCTGATTTAAGTAAAATTCTAATAGTTCGTAATTACATACATATTTGAGTCTTGAAGTAGTCTTGATTGGACTTCTACCAGTTCAACAATTCTTCGCCTGATGATGATGATGATTCGTTAAAATACCATTGACATTTTCATCCATAAATCAAAATTTTCCCTCTGAGTTCAAAGTAATAAATTCCATTTATAAACTGGACTTGACCTCGGGGCAAGTCAGGTTACTCCTAACGGAGCATAGTTCAAAAATAGAATGTTCACGTCAACAACCCTATTACGTTGGAGCCGGGGAGAAATTCAGAGTTCTGCCAATTCTTTTATTACTCGATTTGAGATCTATTCGCGAATGCATCGGTGGAATGCCCGCAAGCACGTCTCGTTTTATCGTCGTAAGATTTATTCTCCTGGCTATGTATGTAAACTGACTCACTATAGAGCTAAAGGTAACTTATTAAGTACTATCATTAAAAGTAAGATTTCGAAAAAGTTGTTGAACTTACAACAACTTTCTGAAAATTTACATAACAACACAAGATTTATAGTTATTGTATGTTATTTGGAATATATATGTATCTACTGATCTGGAGATACGGTCGTATCTCGCGCACAAAATACTCAATCTATCGCACGAGCAGACTGTGTCTCTAGTCTCGGCTCATATACATACATATTAGTGTGACTTCGATTAAAGGTTTTTGCAGATTCGCATGCCAGATAATGACTTCTGCTGCTATATTCTTGCGTAGCAGCTACGCTACGTATACGTTACAACGTTTACTACGAAACCGCGAATACGTCTTTTGCGATTCGAACACTACGAACTTCATTGAAACACACGGGCGATGATGTCATTGAAACACGCGTAGACCGTAGCACAACGTCGGTCACGTAGCGCTACGATTATGACACGTCAGTACGCTTTATGAGTAGCACACCGAAGCGTAGCTAGGTCCGTGACATAGCGGGAGAGGGGCATTGATGTCTGACATTACACTGAAAATTGCACTATGTAACACAGAGATGGGCAAAATATAATCAGATTACAAATTAAGATTACATTACATTTTAAAACACATTTCGTTGTATTTTCCAAGCTTCAAGCACACATTTCAAGCACAGGCCTTAATAATGCCAGAGGGGTTAAAATTTTCTGCATACCTCCGCTTCCTAGGACTTTCGATAGGTGAAAGAGTAAGCAAATTTTTCGACATATTTTAGATGTAATTAAAATTTAAAATATAAAAGCTAGATAAATGAAACTTTCGAGAATCGAATTCCAGATGTGATGGCTCCCTTATGCACACTATTTATTGAAAAAGAATACATGATACGAAAGTACACATATATCTCAATACCTTCACTGAGCATACATCTGCGATATGGCAGTTTCAATTTACGTTTCGTGTAATATCCAATATTAAACATGGAGACATCAACACGACATGGAAGCAAATTAGCCTCTTTAAACAATTCTAAACTGGCGTTGGTGGGTAAGGTGAAAGGCCGGCGGGAAGACAAAGACAAAACATTTGCATAACAAACAAGGGAGAAGAGTCAGTAGTGTTACAAGATATATGTATAATGCATACAGTATTCGAGTTGATCGAACGAAATATGCAGGTGCCCGTAAGAGATTGGATGCAAAATAGAGAATAGATTAAAAAACCAAAGTCCCAAAACAATAGTAGTAAAAACTGCATTTACCTTTTACATTTTCATAATTGTGTAAGTATAGGAAACAGAAACGGCAAATTTCAAAATACCTGGTGCGTGGATTCCTTACGCGCAGATAAAGTGAAACTTCACGTTATGAAATTCAAAAGAATTATATTTATGACTCATATAAACTTTAGAAACATTCAACGCAGCCGTACCCTTTCCATTCCCGTGAACTCACGTTCCCTGACTACAGCGTTAAACGTTAAACGCAACCATCTCCAAAGTCCACTAAAAAGCTTATTTTCAAAAAACGGGTTCTCTGGTACCTTAATAACCTACCGGTAAGTTTAAAATCCAATATCAAACAGATATTTATTTATATTCTAATCCAATGTACAATACTCCATTGAACCGTCTTTCATCGGTTACCAACCCCTTAACGGCGGAATGTCCAAAGATTCAATCTTATCGAGCGCTGCGTCCGTTGGAAACCTTTCCGAATTTTAGGTTGTTAAGCTTCATAGCTCCGGAGATTTGAGTCTGGGTCAGATAGAGGTATTTCAGTACTTTTATAGATATACATTGAATATTATGATTTTGATAACCCTGTAGTCTAGATAGACCCTGTTAGCGAAGCGAGGGCTCCCGGGTTCGAAAGGCCAAATCGAATTGGCGGGCACCGTATTGGAAATGCCTTTATTTTAATTGATGTCCATGTGTGTCATTGAACACTTATCATGAGGGACCTCGTCAGTTCGTTTGTTGCTGTATTTGCAACTTACGCGGAAATAGTTAACGTATCCAGTTGGTTATATTAAACCACTGTAGATCTGTACATGGCTCCAAATAGAACTAATTATTCTGGTTTATGTCGTTTATATTATGTATGTGAAGTAACTTAGAATCGAAAGACAAAGTTTGTTGAATAGACTTGTTCCATGCCAGAATTAGCGAACTGACATTTTAGACAATCTGTGGCTAATCTCTTCTCTGTATAAAATTATCTTAAAAGACTTGCTGATCTAAATTAATTTTTAATTTTAGATTACATACTACGCAACTGACGATAACTATCCCGCAGGGCAGATTTTAGTCCAAGCGGGGGCTCAGATATGTAAATAACTTTTTAATAAAATTACTTCAAAAATAAAAATTACCAAAAAGTATAAATTGGGAAAGAACCAAAGCTCCAAGCACGTTCACTTTACGTGATCAAAATACCATCCGAAAATTGGCGAAAGATTAATAAATTATGTCTTTCTATTAATTAAATAAGTGCGTAAAGGGCCCTGTCAGCGTTCTAGCTGAAGTTACGTCTAAAAGAAGAGCCGCTCATAAATATTCATGTCAATTTGAGGCCCCAAAAGTCACCATTAAGTCTATTTCCGATAAAACGCTGAAGTGCCTTCGTCGACCTTTAATGGTGATTCCATTTCTCCCCACCTGCCCGCCCCTACATCCCGGCCGGTGGATGACAAAAAATGTTTTTAAATTAGTAAGTTAAATTGAAGGCTTACCCGGCTTTCATCGGCTTAGGAAAATTTGAACCCGTCAACTGCTATGACGCTATTACTTTGTTCACAAGGTTAAGTAATAAAGCAAACCAAACGGTTTTATAGTTGTCATAATATACTGTGAATATGAGATCTTGTATTTTTCTAATTTATACATATATACAGATCCTCGTCGCCACTGAAGTATCCTAGGCTGTGTACTTCATGGAGGAACCCAGGTTTGGACAAAAACATCGGTAGCTGCTATCACAATTTTTAATGCAGTTCATTAAAAATTGTGATAGCAGCACACACATTGCACACAGAAAATAACAACTACCTACATTATAATAATATAATATAGGTGCTACCCACATATATTACAGATACTTACCTAATGTTTATGAAATCTAAGGAGTGATAGCCAAGTGGGCTGAACGTTGGAGTCTCGACCTGAATTCAAATCCTGCACGAACCTCTAATCTCTTCACCGAAGCAAGTGATAATTATTTTTTATACCCAAATATGTTTTTAAAGCCTGAATGTTTTTGTGCAGTATTCGAAACCAAGCCTCTTTCGTTTAGAACTTTAACGTTCAAATCTTGGCTACACTATTGTCACAATTTATGCCTTTCTACATAATGGTTAACTATGAAAGTTACGGAAATATACACCCATCCCAAAGGAGAGACAACATTTGATTTTCCCAGAAGCATATACAACGCCGACAAACTTGATAGTTCCGGTGCCACCGAACTTGAAGATAATGGAGTTTGCCATATAATTTCATATCGTCAGGCGTTATACGGAAATTCGTCCAACTGCCTCCAGCCATTCTCTTAAGAAACTTCAGGTTTACTGATTCAACCATTAAGCAACAGTAACTACACTTCGAAACTGTTCCCCAAGAACTTTAACTGAGGCTACCTTTGCGGCAATTGAAGTCTCGGAAGTATCAAGTGAAGTGTAAAACCTTTAACGATTAAAATCTAATGCTAAAATCTAAAACTACTATATAATAGATTTTATTCAGCTACTTAATACACGTATACTAACTTACCTGTGCTATAACACCGTTTGATATTAGCGGTAACAAACACCCTGACTAGTGGGTACCTACACAAATTCACAAATAATAAAATTCTTAAAAGTTATTAGTATAAATATTTTTATTATAAGACTATGGCAATCACGATCAGTCCAGTTTTATGAGAACGATTTTGACATTAAAATTCTAACACGAAGCTTTCATTTCAGACTATTTCACCAGACACAATGTTTGAAAATTTAGTCTGCGGCGTCATGTGTTCCTGCAGGCTTGCAGGTAATCTAATTGTGCGCATTAGTTTGCTGGAGTTGTGACGGTGCCGTCCCTACAACGTCATCAGTTTAGTTCGTGCTCTGTTGAACAAACCAGTAATGTATAGCGCATATTAAATTACTACGAGTAGTATGTGTTATGGCTAATTCCTAATTTCCGGTTTCTACCCATATCCAAAAACGATTCGTTTTGCTTACGGACAGTAGGTAAAACTATCTACGAGGCGCAACTGAAAAGTCATCCTATAAGAAACACTTGTAAGGAAGCGACTTTAACGACGCGTAATGGGTAACTCGAAAACGATCGGTTAAATAATTATGAAAACCGGGCATAAATCGGGAGTTGAGTTTTTACAGGAAAAAAAGTTTTATTCAATAGCTTTGATATCAGAAACGTTAATTACACCAGTGAGTAACTTATTGTTTCGTCTGTTTGACACAGGGCTCTATTTTTTAACGAAAATAGGTAAACACCTGTTTACAGAATACGTCTGACAGTAAAACAGTATATACCAAAGTAGCGATTATGACAAATTAACTATTATGTCAATCCATTCCCTAGAAATTTCCCATTCCCGTGGAAACTTTGAATAAAAAGTATTAAGTAAAAACGTTATTTTAATAAAATACTATCTTGGATTAGAAATCAATCTTCTAATAGGTACTAAGGTTATCTAATATACCCGCGGGCGGACCGATTAAGATGGCGAAAATATGAAGGTAACTTATTGATAACAGAACTCTAAAATATTAAAAAGATAAACCTATAGAATAGTTGGTAAAACATATTTTTTAACTGTCATGAAATGAGGTCGAATCTAAATAATTCGACAGAGACCTGACATTATTAGGTAAACAGGCTGTAGGAGTCTATAATTTGCACGTGTAAGGTCAATGAAATATTCAATTCGCAGAATGAAGCGTCAGATTATATTGAACTGAAGTGAGTATAGAATGGAGCTGTCAAAAGCATCGGACTATTTATCCGTTTTTATGTGCTAATAATAGAACTAACGGAAGCACTTGGGTAAATTAAATTTTAGCCAGTGCCTGAGATTTTATTCGCTGAATTTTTTTTTTCATTCTTTAACAGGTAATAACTATCCCACTGCTAGACTTGGCTCTTGTGTCACAATGTTAGGGATGCACAGGCCATAGTCTAACATGCTGGTCAAATGTGGATTGGTAGACTTCATACACCTTTGAGAACATTATGGGGAACTCTCAGGTGTGTAGATATTTACGATGTTTTTCCTTCACCGGATAAAATTATTTTGATACTCAAACAAACACCCATTTACATTATAGTAAAGTAGTAAGTATTAGTAGGGGATGAATTTACCAAAATCCCGTAACACGTCATTTTTCAATTCATTTATGAAGACTAAATACAAGTATATTGTTTTGTGTATATGGAACAAAATTTATTTTTATACTCCTTATTTTTATAGCCTTCCTTAACTTCGTACCTGTAATAAATTAGTACACACTAGCAATCATTGTCTATAAAAAGCCTAGAAACTGATGGTTCGGGATTGTGAAGCAGGTATGTTATTACACCAAAATTTGGCGTTTTCCAGTTTTTCCCTTATGAGCATGTTAACTTAAAAAGCCTATTATAGTAACACTTAAATAAAATCTATAATATTATCACTCAGTCGGATGAATTATTTCTGTGAGGTGCGAGATTTTTGTTGCAAAAATATATTTGAATTTTTGAATAACGCTATATGAAAATGATTTTTGTGAATCACGTTTCTGCGAATAGTCGTTACTTTCATTTAATTCTATCAAAATACGCCAATTGTAAAAGTTACATTTTGGGGTTGTGTTGGTCAGTTTCATTGTTATTTTTCATTCTACAACTAAAACGTACTTATACGTATTATAAACAACTTTACGCAAGGTAGACTTATCCCGGGTTTTATCAATGCATATAGATATAGAATAGATGATTTGTAATAACTAATATTATAAATCTGAAAGTAAATGTGTCTATCTATCTGTCTATTACATTTTCACCTCTGCCTGCCCAGTAGTTACCTACTGGGCAGAGTCCTATTGAATCTATTGCCTATGTCCGTCCCTAAACTCAAAATTATAGTCTAGTCGTTTTTCTAAGTGAATAGCAATACCTTCGAGATGTTGCTATTTGTAAATTGTAAGGAGTAGGTTTCCCAGCGGAAAGCGAGGAAGGTTTACCTAGTGTAAGAGTAAAATAAGAACAACTAAATGTTCTACAGTATTTTCCCGAGGAGCTCGAAACCGAATCGGTTTTACCCAAGAGTTCCCGGTGGAATTGTGTAGGAAGGAGATTCCATTATACTCATGAAAGTACTGTTTGATAATTTGAAACGACATCAAACGTACATCGAAGTGTTTTACAGAAGCCTGCATGTTCGTGTATTCATTTGATTCTTGCGGTAATCTGAAAACCTTTTTAGATTGGGGACGACTAGGTACTACTAGGAAACGATGATTTCGGGGTTCGTTTTTTGCTATTACTTCCACCGGATTCCTTTCGAATAGCAACACAATAATTATTCCAAAAGGCGAACCAAAACCAATATCAGCCTGACAATGGAATAGCTGTTGACGTGTTGAGAATTCTTAGAATAAAGTCGATGTAAATGTGAAAAGACAAAATAATACAAAATGAAAATACGTTATTCAATTATTTTGATAACTATAAAATATAACGTACTGCAATAAACGTATTTGGATTTCTTATAAAAACTAATAATGGATTTATTACACTAAGTTGAGAATGATAATTTCGAAAAAAGCATGCCTATTAAAGTTCATCAGTTGAGAACGCTTATCCAATCACTAACAGAAGCACCAATGATTATTAACTACGTAATTTAAATTAATTGCATGAAATTAAGCCTCCTACATAACCTCGTTTGTAAATGCTCTTATTAGTGACTGGCTGCCGAACTAAGCGCAGTTCAGGTTTGATTCCCGATCAATGCAGATGATTACTTAATTGAGTGCCAGTTACTTTTTCTTTCTTTCTTCTTATCTTTCTTGGCTGACAACCAATTAGTGATGCGTTTGGTGTTGCTGACGTCCATGGGCTGCACCATTTACTACCACGTGGCTCGTCTGCTTGTTTGTCGGTAGCCGAGCTGAATATAAAGAAAATCTAATCAAAGAGCAGTATGTAAGCATAGGTACATTTACATAAAAAGTTTATGTTACGGGGCTATGAATACGAACAAAAGTTTCCGAGTTTAATTGACGTGCTGATATGCGTGCTCGCCAGGATTTTCTACTGACGCTGTAATTGAGTTACGAGAACAACTCCGTTGCTAATTTATAGTTATAATCATTTGATGCACTTTGCTTGCGGTTTCTGTTATTGGCTACATACAACCTATTAGTGGTCTAGGTAAAGCTAGCCATACACGCTAGAGTGTACGTGACAAATATAGCTATACAGTTCAACTGTACAGGTAAACTTGATCGTGTTGTTACAAAATAGGTTAAAGTTAGGGTATAGTAAAGTAGGGTATAGGGTAAAGTTAGGGTAGGGTGGCAGGTTGACCTGTACAGTTTAACTGTACAGTTGAGCTTGAGGTTGATGATAAACACAACTGTGCATGTGTACCTACCCATGACACGTACTTTTTAAAAGCTTTTATTTAACTTGCAATATAAGTCTGTGTGTAACTACGTTTGTTCCAGTGGAATCTTGCAACTTAATTTTAAAGCAGATATCTTCAACCGTTTGATCAGAAATTTTTTATACACGTTCAGTTTAGATGACAATGCATGGTTAGTTTTGTGACGTCATTCTAAATCCGACATGGTGGAACACATGATGGCGGACTAGTTTTTTTTTAATACACCCCCACAATATGGGTATCAAATGATAGAGCATGCTGAGAATAACTCAAAAAATAAAGTGACGTCACTCTAAATCCAATATGGCGGACTTCTACAGTTCTACAATATGGATATCAAATGAAAGGACTTGTTGGGAGTACGAATGCCTATCCAGCGATAGCTAAAAATTGAAAATAAATGAGTAAAAAGCCTTTTTTAAAAACAAGCTTTTTTAAAAACAACAACAACATATTAAAATGCGCTAAAAAGAATATTTTATTATTTTTATTTTAAATATTAAATTTTAAACTTAAGGTAACTTTAACAGTAACAGTAAATTAAATAACTTGATCTGATTGATTTTTAAATTTTCAAACCAAGTTACTACGAGTACTTAAATCTCGCGACAAGTTTTTATATCATGTTAATTGTATAATGACGTTATTACAAAATTATATTTGAATATCGAACATGAAACGTTTATAAAATATTTTTTCTTATTTTCTTACACAACTGTTAAGGCCCTGGACATAACTGATAGATTCTATGAAAGATGAAAACTAGGAGTGACTGTCGAGTTAACGACAAGGTTATATTGAAGAATAAATCATGATGCACCGTCCCCAGATGACAGGATAAGAGCAAGAGATTGATGAGGAACACTTCAAACACTACTTTGGTAGTGTGAAAGATCGTAAGTCCGAGTTCAACTCCGCTTTGGGCATCAACTTGGTTCGAAACGAATTACAAATTACGTTAAAATTACTTAAGGACCACTATCTTCTTTCCTGGCTTGTTATTTTCCTTTTTTCTTCCTTTTTTTGATTGTTCACCTTCTATCGTTGCCAAGCTATTGGTATATTTGTTATTACTTCATGTAAGCTAGTATCAATTTACTTCTCATGATATTCTTCTTTTCTGGGTTGACTGGAGTTCAAATCCGTCTCAAGATTTAACTTTGTTGTAAACAAACTACAAATTACAACAACAATAATAATAATATAATTTTATTTCTAATTCTCTAACAGATAAATGAAATAAGTACAACATTTTACGATACGAGTAGAACTAAAAACCTACTTACAGTATATTATCTACAAAAAATATATATTTGATAAATTATAAAAGAAAAAAAAGTGTGTTTACATATATGTTAGAGTGCCAGAAATTGGGTCTCCCTCAGCTCAATACCGCACTTGCTACGGCGCTGATTTTCAGTGAGTCCATACCATAACAGTAAATTCTTCAGTAAATACTAATTTGTTTAAATGATACTTTAGGTGTTACTGATGGGCAATGGCCAGGTTGTTTCTCTGCTCGTTTACGCGTTATTTACTTAAAAAATGAGTAGTGTATTTATTTATTTAACACTTTGTAAGTACGACGCAAAAATAATACACACACAAAAGCACAAGAAAGGAATACATAACATTTGGCGGCTTTGTTGCTCTAAAGCGATTTCTTCCAAGCAAGAAGTAAAGAAGAATAGCACGAGAAGGCGTTCATGAAGATCAGCGAAGTAATATCAAATAAGAAATATACCAATAACTGGGCAATGATAGTAGATGAATAATCAAGAAAATGAAGAAAGAAGGAAAATAACAACTTCGGAAAGAAGAAGTCTATAGTTCCATGAGTAAATTTTTAAAGGTACCTATGTTCGATTTTATCAACAAAATCACATATTGTAATTGAGTTAAACCTGACCGCTACCGCGCTAGTATAGCTACGAAATGGAAATTTTCAACTAAAACTATTTGATGGACAGTGGGTTAGACCACATTACATTATCGGAAAACTCGCGTCCAACATAAAAGGTATGTGTAGTAAAACTAGATTTATTTTTATCGCCGAAAAAACTGACCACATGATGGTTGTAGCTGATCATTTACCATCAGGCGTCTCGGTTAGCTCGCGCTAGCGTTCAGTTGTCGTGTACTTATATAAAAAAATTGAGTGTCCTTCAAATACAGATTGCCTAATACGTTCATACTTGCCTACTAGGATAACTACTTTTTGTGAAATTAAGGTAGCAACCGAGCATGCCGCACCAATTTCCGCTGCCGCCCATGACAACTGCGACCAACTTTGAACAAGACTCAAATCAGGACTGGGATAGTTAGTCCGGTTAGGAGACGGTGTTAGAACATTACCTGGTTAATTTGTTGTGAGTTATTGTTAGTAATAGTCCAGTTAGTAGTTGTTATGTTATATTATAAATATAATACTTATCTCATGTTTTGAAATTTAGAACACGATGAGGGTCAGCAAATCTCAAACTTATTTATAAAAGCTTGTGTGCGCCGTAATTACATAGTTGGTCTTAATTGGGAGCCAGCGAAGGCTTATTGTTGACTCCCGACATCCCAAAAGTTTATCCATTTGTTAATTTGGTTTGTTTTAGTTTAGTTTACTTCCTCGTTACACCAGTTTGATATCAACATATAACTTCATTTAAATATTTATAAAAATCATAGTAATTTTCTGTCTACTAATTTTATAGGTAGTAAGTGGAAATTTGTTTAATTCTTCCAATTGAACTAGATAAGTATATCATTTTATACCAATTATAATAAGTGATTTAATAGAGTTTATCAACGTTATACTTTTGAATTGGTTTGAATTTTATTGGTGGTCCAGCTATGGGATCACCACAGAAAGGCAAAAACACAGAAAGTCTTTTTCCTATCGATCAAGGTTTTACAAAACTACGGCAGCTATTAGGTGATAGGATAGTGACAAACAATAAACTATCAGCTGGTCTCATTAACTTACATCATTACATTAACAAAAGTCTCCGGAACGGTTCAACTTGTCCTCTTAAGGCGAGAAACGGGCAAGAATATTTACCCACTGTCATCTATCGAACTACGAGTATCAACCCCACTGAAGTTCATACTCAAATAACTCGACCATTACTTGGCAGATTGCCGTAGTCAATCAGCTACGAGCGCCTGCTTGGATTATTAGAAATGTCAATTGTTTACGCAATTGGAATAACCAAGTCTCAATCAAGCAAAAGCGTGAAGTTAGACTGTATAAAATATCAGGAACATTAATCGCGGCTGTGAAAAACGCTAGGTTTTAATTAACTCGCGACCATTTGCGGCCACAATTTATTTAAACGCTGTAAATGTGGTATTCATTACAATTGTCGTTTATTCTGCATTATTTAAACGTTAATTTTATTGGACTGCCATTGTGCAAGTCGAATACTATAAAGATTGGTAAAAATAAAAAATAAGTATTATGTAGGATTTTTAATTAAAGGTTGCCAATGACGTGCAGGAGAAATCATATTTCGACCACCGATTTATTTATCATTATAAGTAAAAATTTTAGGACCTCTCCGTCTTCAATCTTGAGTCGTTTATCATATTGGTGGTGTAGGTACTGGGTTAAGCATGATGTTACAGAGGTAACACTGTGGTAGGGCATTTCTAATATATAATCACCTTTCTAGCCCAAAATGTGATATCTGTGTTACATACTGGTTTAATTACTAGTTTTAGTTAGTACTAACTTGTAGTACTAGTACGATTACTAGTTTAGTTAAAAAGGCTACTGCGCGTAAAATGTTTTTAACAATCTTATTACAGGAGGGTTTTGTTGACCTACATTTAATGAATTCGTAGCTTTTTTCATCAGCGGTTCTGTATCCCTCTCTTGTGGCCTATTCGTGAATAAATTAACTGAATTAGAATTTTCTTTCGCGAACAACAATTGACCTGACTCGTGGGAACAGATCAGGAGTTTTAAAAAATCTTTAAAATAAATTGGTTAACCCCTCAACGGGTATACTTAACCCTTTCTTTTCAACTGGCAGGAGTCAAGCTTTGATGAAGTAATTACTAGTTACTTGAATCGACCCCTTAGCCTTAGAGAGCTTGCCTGCGAAGGCGTCCCGGGTTCGAGTCCCGGCCGATGCAGACATTATATTCTATTTACTGAGCATAGTCGCGGATTTTTCATGGACCTTTATCATTTATATTTCGTATCCTAAATAATACATCGAACCATAACGGATGCAAAGCGTCAACGCAACATAATTAAAATTGATACGTCAGTCATTACGAAATTACGATGAACTGATATGAGTTAGGTTTAACGCTACGAGAGCACTAATGCGACCCAAATAGGGCGTCAAATTAGTGTCACGAGCTGCGTTTTCGTAAAGCATTTTCTGTTTCAAACCATGTCACTGCTCTGTTTCAGTGTTCATATTTTGCTGGTGATGCGATGATTATGTTCATTTTATGTTGTTTATTAATCAGTCACTTTTCCCGTAAGATTATAGTACCTAAGTTGTTTAATAATAATACCACCCCGTAGCTTAATTGGTAGTGACCCTGCGTAGCGAGGGGTCCCGGGTTCGATTCTTGGCCGAGGCAGATGTTTATGTGACAGATATTCGATTATGTTTGTTGTCGGGTCATGGGTGTTAGTGACGTGTAATTGCGCATAGGTTACCAATGTTACCATGTTGGGCTGCTTACGGATCGTATAACTGGAGTTGTCCGTTGTTTCCTAGAGTAAAAACCGGATAGTTGTCTAAATGTATATTTTTTTCTATTATTGAATAATTTATTCTTTCTTTAAATAATTTAATACTGTCTAGTATTAGAAATGTCATATTAGATATTTATAGCATATCCAGGTTGTAAATTTAAGCACTACGGCTAAAACAAACCAATCAATACTCTTTATTTCAAATTTTGTTGAGTAGGTACCTATACAGATTATACCGGTTTAACACATTCAGAATCCCTTTAAACGGTTTTTCGATTCATCAACCGTTAATCTAATCGACTCGCACGCAAAGCTTTGCTCTGATTTGACGCAAATTACAATTCGCCATGCTAATTGATGTTTCGACGAAATTAATCCACTTCAACTTCATTTAACTTCATTAAATGTCAACGTATTTCAATGACCATCAATACAATATGGAGTGATTAATTAATAAATGCTAATTTCTAAATATCGACCGCTTGATTTTGACAAAATATGGGGAGGTGGGTAAGGTATCAAAGTAGGTACCAACAAGCAAGGTATAATATTTTTATTATAGACTACTGGACGTGCCCACGCTCGCGATTTTTACAATAAACGTATCAAATCTTTCACAAAGAGACAATTATAAAACGCAAATTACCAGGTAGTTTAAGAAAGATACAAAAATAATGACAATACTAAAATTAACTTAAGAATCGATATACCTTACATAGAGACACATATTTTTAGAATTTACTAAGCTGACATGAACAAGAACAAAAATTTATTAGTCAAATTTAGCTCTTTCCTTAATTTTATTTTAAGTTAATTTCAATATAATTGCTTGGAGTGCCACTGAAAACTTTTTATTTACTTCCGGCGTAAGTGAGTAAACATTTATGAGACACTGAAAATTCATACTTTCAACTCTTTATGATACATATTTAAATTCCATTTTCATATTATATTCTGAAATATGAATAAATTTTAGGAATGCCTTTGCAGCGAAATATATTTTAGTACCTAGCAGCGCAATAATGGATAAGTATTATTATACGGCATCTTATATCTACATATTTATATTAGGATAGCTAACAAAACTTGACCGAGTAGTTCTAAGTCTAACAGACAAACAGAAGGACAAGCAAGTAAACCCATATGACATTTATTTACGAAATCTTAAAAACAAACCAGATATTTATATTGAATTCACTAGATAGGTACAATCTAGATATTTCTAATCCAAATGAAATAAAATGCAGAATTTTGGCAAGACTCCGCCAAGGATTGTACTTTATTTGTAACCAAAAATCATAGGAAAAACCAGTCCAAACTCCAATCCAATCAAATGCCCGCCTTTATAAATTCCCGTCACATCGATGTATTCCGAGTGAAGAGTATCTAACTGCCAAAGCTAAAACGGTTTTCTAACTTCGCTCTCAATATAGTCTATATTAATAACTTGCCTTGGAGAAAATTACATAAAACTTTGGAGGAAAAATTGTTTTCGTTCCAAGTTTCAAATCGGTTATTTGTGTTTCCATCGCCCGTAAAAATCTATATTTCATTTTATAAAGCAAATCACACAATTTATAATTAGTTATCAGTTGTATGAAAACCTGGTTAACTTACTGGAACACTCACAAATATATTAAAACTGGAGATTTCTTACGTTCATACATCGCGAGTTGGACTCTTGGATCTACTCCGATGACATATTTATATGTATGTCACTCAGGATGCGAAAGATAATTACGGAACGTATGTATGTGACGGAAAGAGATAGCTTCATGAAAAGTAAGCCAAATTTGTTTACAGCAGCGTTCCCCATTTGCTGGGTCGCAACCCGGTACCGGGCCATCAAAATAAAATACCGGGTCGTAACATTCCCGCCTTAGTAAAAAATAAGCAGCAGTTCCATACTTCGCACTAAAATTTAGTGACTAAATAGGCGATACCGAAGTACCTATGTAGTATTTAATAAAACCTTTTTACTATTAATAAATGTGTAATATTTTACCTAATGGAACTAACTAGCTTGTGTTTAAAAGTTAAGTTAAGTGGGTCACGAAGGGGCAGTGTGAAAATTACCGGGCAATGGCAAAACAATGTTTGGGAAACACTGGTCTACTGTATTGTCTGAAATTAGAATGTTCTTTGACGGTTAAACTGTTCAATACGTGATAGTCTTTTCTAGGACTAAGGTAGCTTACACGTGTCGGAAAAACTGCAAGTTTACCCGTTTCCCAAAGATTTATAAGTCTCAAATCCAAGCGACTATTATTCTCTCGCCGTCAATTTCCCAGCGCGCGGGATCCCCGCTATCAATGAAGCTTTGCTCGTAGCCTCCGTCTTTATTACAGGCAGGGTGCGCATTCTAGTGGTCCTAAGATTTAGATTCCGATCTTTAGCGTAATCGCAGGATAGTGTAGCTTAATCACTAAGTAATTTATCTTGTTGTGCTTAATACTATAAGAACATGGTTTTACGTAGGAAGCGGCGCGGTGTACTGTACCATTTTACGAGTATATTGAAATAGCAAACAAACAAATGACTTTAGTAATAAAGGCATCGACAACGCGTTGCGGCCTAGGAGAAAGCGGAAGACTGGCTAAATAGTAGATTCTTGACACTGCAACCGAAATATGTAATAAAACATTATACGATTGATTTTAGAAGATTTAGGTACTACTTAGGAATCCCTATACATATAAGGAACGTTTTATAATAAAAAGGTTGTGTACTGTATTATCTCGGACTACTTTTAGCATTGTGGTCAAAGTCGATTTGAATTTATTAGATTTGAGTTCATTACCCAGTCTTCACCATCACTCCGTTGCTCAGTAAGCCCTGCTATCAATAAAGCTTCCGGCGCGGATTCTTGCGGCTGTTAGATTTAGATTCCGATCTTTAGCGTAATCGCACCGTAGTCGGAGTTAATCGCTTAGTAGTTGCTATTAATCCAGTGCCTACTGCCATTAATTACAGAGCTCGTAGAACTACAAATTTTCCTTTAATCTTCACTGTAAGCTTTCATATTTAGCTAATATCATTTTATAGTGCGAGTTTGTGTTAGTGTGTGAGTTTGAGTTAAATTTAGTAATTATTTTCTACTGTAAATTTTTTTTAATGTAACCTTATGGCGTTTGACATAACATTGACAGAATGCGTGATACAAATTTGAATTCAATATTCATAGTTAAGACAGGACCACGTCAATGTTCACCTGATAAATAATAGTGAGTTATCTAGGTACGTTATCAAACTCCATCATCAAACTGCACGAGAAATAGGCTGAACCATTACCTACAGTACAGTACAAATACATTTATAAGTTAAGAGTTTATGGCCAGCAATCGTTAGTCCTTATCGGAGGCATGAATATGGTTAAAAACCGTCCGACATTTTCATTGGCCTACTTTACCGCACCGGAGTAAAGTTTTTATATGGACATAATTATTATGAGCAAATAATTATTTATGTGTTTATTTATAATAAGTAACGCTGCATTCGAATGTGGTATATTAGTTACTTTACATAGTATATATCATATTATATACTGAAAATAGTTATTTACGTTACTTTAGTATTTCTTAGTAACGCCGCATACAAATAGACCAGTATTGCTTCAATAGCCGGACCTAAGGTTTATTGTATAGTTTTAAGGGACACTAAGAAGGGAATTTGAAAATTTATCCCATAAAGGGATAGAATGAGGGGTAAAAGTATATTATATGTGAATATAAGCGAAATCGCGACCCAAGCTAGTCAAACTATAAAATAAGTGTTAGCGTAAGCAAGGGGTATCCACAGACTATTATAATAATTTAGTTTATTACTAATTCTAAATGAAATTTCGCATTATACCGGTGGTTTATGGGGCTTTTAACATTTTATATGCATATTATGAAGATGAAGTTGGAGCGGATAAGTCCAAGATGCAAATGGGGCGCACGAACTCTCTCAGGGTAAGCCGTTTTATATGAACCCAGAGTCATCCTTAAATTAAAGTTTGCTTCAACTTTTTGATAGACGGATATTTAGTTTGAGAGTCATCCATCTTCAGACGAGCATATGTGACGAGAGTTACAATATGAACATACTTAAGTCACGAAAATCCATTAAAAACTCAGTTTCTGATACACTAAAAACTGAATAAAATGAAGGCAAATTCAATAGAATGTAGTGTGGAACTGTCGTGCGAAAGCAAAATAATATTTACACTTTCAAGACAAGGGAGCAGGTCGCAATGTACGAGTAGTAGGGGTTTCGTTCCGGGACCAAAACAAACACATTTGGCTGATTCTGTACGGCATCGAGCGATAAACTTTGACAATGACTGATGCGATACTCCCGTCGTGTCCACGGCAAATGCGCTCTTTTCAAACGTTTCTTTCGGAATATCCAAAGTTTCTCTATAGTAACTCAATTCTTGATACAGACACAATGCAAGTCATTAAACTTTCCTGCGAAGAGAAGTATTTTGATCAGCCATGCCCATTGGCATTATATTTTTCTAGAGATGCCTTGTCGCTAACGGTTTATACCAATTGAAGTGCCGGAATTGCTTGGACTCTCTAAAGGCTTGCAACTAATGACTTGCGTCTAACGATAATACCGGAACTAACTGCTAGAGCTGTCCATGAAAGGATGAAACTGCCCATGAAATTTTACCATTAAGTAGCGGCCGGCTATTCACCTTCGGTTGCGTCCGACTTTCCTAAGCCACACAGCTATGAGTTCTTCTTTGATCGGCTGTCTAAGTTTAAATTGAAAATCGACCCAACAACGTTTATAAGCCCATGTTTAAAAAGAGTTTTGGAGTATTAGTTATCTTGAAAGTACCATTTGGTTTTGCTTTTATATCTTCTGGGTTAATGCACAAAGACGTCACTTCAGTCAGTGCGATCAATGAGATTAAAAGTATTTTTTACTGTATAACATCATTGGGTGCGATTTACACACGCTTAGGATTTTCTTGTCAAATGGACTTTGTGAGTGGAATTAATCATAGTGAGATAATTTGTTAATTATTGTGACAATACATTTATAAAAATGCTAAACTTATGGCTGGCTGTGGACATGTAAAAAAACAACATAAGAACAAAATAAGAATTAGAAAGCCTCCTCTTAGCGGTTCCAAAACAAAGACATTTCGTTAATTTGGCGCATCAAGCTAGAGGCTTTCGTGACAATGACTGATGTGAATCTTCCGTCTCATCCATGGTAATTGCGCAATTTTCAAACACGCTCTTAAAAGGACCAAACTTCCCCCAGTCTCTCCTTTCGGCGTATTGTAACTTAGTTTTCAGAAGCTGACACAATGCCCGACCCACTTTAACTTTTCTATGAAGGGATATATTTTGATAAGAAGTCGATTGGCCCAAGATTTTTCGAGAACATTTTTTCGCGTATTCCGAGGAGACCTCATGATAGAAGTTGAGAACGAAAGTTTACAATATGCCCTATTACGATACTACAAGTTCAAATAAGGTGTATAACTTGTTGTAGAATCAAGATTGAAAAAGTTTGTTACCTGTGTTGGCAATAATTTGCCCAAACTTCATGGGAAGTGCGATACATGCCATACTTAGCTAAGCTTTACCTGGAACAAAAAACAGAGTTATATATGAGAAAAAATATACATTACTAAAGGCAAACGAAGACATCAAGTCGTTTAATATTTAATAAAAAGATCTAAGAGTTCTTTGTAATTCCTTGGATGTCGTATCTACTATGCGTGAATGCTGTTGAGGATAGCCGATGTGAAAAGAGGTCCGAGCCTAGCAGCCTAGAATGAGCCTAGCACGAGCCTAGCATGAGTTATGGTTAGTGAATATTTATTCAACACACCCACAATAACGTTAAACCTCTTTTGTATTCAATTCTCTCCAATACCCCGGTAGTAAAGTGAATTTAGTCCCGCAATAGTTTCCGAGCACGAGTCGGGGAGCGGCTTTGGATGCACTAAACTGTTCATGCAAGGTTGGTAGTTGCACCTTATCGCATAATGTTAAATTGTGTTAAGTGGGTTATGTAGCGGATGAAAAACAATAATAAACAAACTATACATACATACATGTGACTCTGCCATTTCGTTTCCAGGAACATGATTATTATTATTATGCTTAAAAATTAGCAACGGCAACAGAGACTGCAAAATTGTTACTTAATATTTTTAATACGAGTAGGCAGGTACCTACTTTATATCTGGATTTTTACGTGTGGAAATTAGGGAGGAAATTAAGTATAAAATAGGCACAATATGATTTCTAGAATCTTTTGTAACCAGGCACATAGGTCTGTTCTCGTAGGGATCTCTGGGAGATAATCTCTGTATTGAATAGGAGAATTTTGGTAACACAATAACGAATCTGACAAAAACGAATAGCAATATATTGGTGCGGGTACAATAGTTATGTAAACGTAACAGATTGTTCTGAAAACAAACCAGAAGGTAAAGTATGTATCTGAATAGTAATATTTAGGTATAAAATATATACTTATGGCTAACTTTGGCAAAAAATAATAATCTGTAATAGGTATTTAATAAGTTAATACGCTTACCATCTTTGGACATCATCGCCACTTAACATCAGGTGGGATTGTTGTGAAGGATTTACTGAGCATCGTATAAAAAAATATAAAATTCAGATGATATTAAAATATTCGATATTCTTTGTACCTACCTAAAAATAAAAAAAGTCTCAATTATATTTTGTTTTGTTCGACAACACTAATAAAGACTCCAAAAACTACATTTAAACTTAAATTAATCAACACGTAAAATACAGTTAAAAGTACACGTATTCGGATTTAAATAACCATTTTCCTTACTACCTTCACACACAAGGCGGTAAAACTGAAGCCATTGAAATGTATTCAGCGGTTTAACGGATTAAACACAATATTATATATGTATGTATAGAGTTCAAGGAAATTTGGCAACATATTTCACATGGATTAGTTTCATATAAACTTACAGATATACCTATGGTTTCATTTAAAGTTATGGGCATATAGTTTCATTTAAACTTATACAGTTTCTTTATCGTTTTAAATATCTTGTGCAATTAAATAAAACTTTCGTTTTAGTATTCGAGTAACTCAAATGCTAAAACGATGTTAAATTATTTACGTCCCTAAAAATACCTACGAAAAGATCTCGGAAAGATCACATTTGGTATGCAAGCCGCGAGTCTGCACAGCTCTGCTCGATTTATGATGTCAAGGGTTAACGACCTCAAATGCCACACGTCAAATCCCATCTGGTACAAAATTTAATTGCCGTGTTTCAACGACTGGAAACAGCAATCTTGTTTGTACTGGTCAAAACTGCTGAATATTGTGTAGTTTATACCTAATATAAGTACGTAATAGTATAATTAGGTTTTAGTAACTATTATTCATTTAAAACCAAAAATAAAGATATAACTAATCCTTTTTGTATTTCCGATTCGACGTTTATTGCTCAGTTGGTACTTAGCAAGCCTTCCTGATAAGCGGTTCGATTTCCGACCGGTGCAAACATGTAACATATATCGACGGTGGAAAGGCAAATTGTATTAACCGCCATTTAGTAAAATGTTCAGGAGAGACGATTAAAGTTTTAAAAAATTCATAACTTTAGAAGTATTGAAGATATCTCTATGAAACTTAGTGAGTTAGTAATAAAATTTATTACAAATGGATACATGTAATAAAAAATATCGTATGTCTAATATTTGTATTAATTTATGGAGTTAATACAAAATACCACAAAATCTCAGATAGGTAAAATTAGCTGTTATCCAAACATTATATCCAAAAAATTTCAAGCAAAGTGTATTATATCCAAAATATAACTTAAATATTTTCAAGTAAATTGTTTTATATCCAAATAAATATGATATTGCTATCGAGTAAAATGACTTAAAAACAAATCCAATCATGACCAGAGAGAGGTAAACACTTTTATGTAACTTTTTCATATCTATTCGAACCTGGTAAAACAGTTGTACAGACATCATTGTATTCGAACAAAGAGGGCAAAGTGGCTTAACCATACACTTATATATAATTTAAGTCAAAAACTAAACTTTCAAAAACTTAACTAAATCCCGAAAACTGTAAAAAAAAAGAAAAATTAAGGTAGTCCTAAATGTTTTGCTAAAAGTACATACATACATAATAATAATCACGCCTCTTTTCCGTAGGGGTAGGCAGAGACCACTTCTTTCCACTTGCTACGATCCTTACATACTTGTTTCGCTTCGTCCACTTTCATTATTCCCTTCATACACGCTCTTTGGTTTAGGGTACTCTTGATCTGGCGTTTTTTCAAGTTGTCCCTGATTTGGTCTCGAAACTTCTGCCTAGGTTAGCTAGCTACCTTTCATTCACACTCGCCTTATACACTTATTTCGTCAATCGTTCTTAATTCATTCTCACGACATGGCCAATCCATCTCAATATACCTTTCTCAAATTTGTCACTACATCTTCTTTCAGACCACAACCTTTCCTTATCTCACTATTTCTTATCCTGTTACTCAGTTTAACTCCTATCATACTTCTTGGTGCTCGCATCTCAACCACATTTATTCTGCTGTCATGTTTCTTCTGCTATGGCAAAACTTTCACTTCCGTACAGAAGTGTCGGAACCAACACTCCCTCACGCACAGCCAAACGAGCCTTGTTAGACACCTTCCGACTGTTCATAAAGGAGTGCAAAGCTCCATTCACCATGTTTCTTGCATTCACTCTTCTTTCAATATCACTCTAACACTTTCCATCTCTTATAAACTTTGAACCCAGATACACAAACTCATTGAAGCGCTCATAGCCCGGCGGCTTGCGTCGATCTCAAGTGATCGACAAAGTTAAGCAACAGATGGCGCGGTCGGTAGTTGGATGGGTGACCGCTAGTGGCTAAATATCTTGAGCGCTTCCGTGCTTCGGAGGGCACGTAAAGCAGTCGGTCCCGGTTGTTATCATTGGTAGCAGTCGTTAAGCCATGTCGGATACCTTCGGGCGGCTTAAAATTTCCGACACTTGGGTTGGCCACTAACCCCTCCACCAATCCGCACTGGAGCAGCGTGGTGGAGTATGCTCTAGGCCTCCTCAGGTACGAGGAGAGACCCGTGCTCAGTAGTGGGCCATTAATGGGTTGTAGCCACACAAACTCATTCACCTGTTCAATTTTTTCATTTCCAATAACGATATTGCAGTCTGTCACTGCCTCATCTCTTTCAAACACCATCACTTTCGTCTTCTTTACATTCATCTTCATTCCCTTCCTAACAAAAGCTCCACTCATAGCAGTTACCATCTCCTGCAACTCCTCAGCCGAAAACGCAGGACGTTGGTCATCAGCATAGAGAAAACATTTGACGAGTAACACTAACAGTAGCATTCATTCTGAACCCACTTTAATTATCTTTTAAATCTGTCAAGCAATTGTTCATGAACAGACTAAACAGCCACGGTGACACTACACATCCCTGTCTAACACCTTTTTCGATATTAAACCATTCGGTGTATGCCCCGTTTATCTTTACACAAGCACTAAAGTCCCTATAAAGAGATTGCAATGCTCGTATGAGGACACTGCTCACATCGTTCACGGACAATGCTGACCACAATTCTTTCCTCACCACACTATCATAGGCCTTTTCTAGATCCACGAACGTGCAATAAACCTTCTTGTTTTTTCTCTCTCATACTTTTCAACGCTTTCAGTATTTCATCCATGCTTATCTCACTTTCATCAACATTTATATTAGTTTCCATGGAAGGTGCCGGATGTTGTACCTGCACTTCCTCTCTTTCAAACAAACTTTCAAAATACTCTTTCTTGTGAACAGTTGAAGATGTGGAAACCATCGCGTTCCAAGTTGTGTCCAAGGAAGTTAGATATCATAAGAATCGTGACTATATTGTGAGATGGACAATACACGATGTACTGGTGATTGAATCGATTGCTTTTATTGTAACCAACATTTCCCATTCAACGCCCACAAGAGAATATCGGAACCTTTCAAAGAAATATTACACAGGGACTCCGTTCCTTTATCTCGTCTTCCGTTGGCTTTTGAACTTTTTGGTTAGCTTTTGTTGCTAACCAATCCAACCACGCTTTCTTCTTTTCTTGCACAGCCCTTTGATGACCCACCTCCGTGCAGATTCGTCGGTGCATAGACCCCAAGGATAAACAAGCGAGTGAGTCCGACTTTAAACCTGATCCAGAGGAGTGTTGGGCTTGCACATTCATGCTCCATCACACATTCAACTATTCGAGAGGAAAGAATCACGCCAACTCCCTGACAGCCTCGGCTGCTTTGGGGGACTCCCGACCAGTATGCCGTGTAGAGACCATGAACCGTGGTGTCACATACTTTCCTCTTGGTTTCGTTCACGTACGGAATGTCTACTCTCTGCATCGTTCATCCATCATCTGACATACTTCATCTACCTTACCATCCATTCCTCCTCTTACATTCAACGTAGCGAAGCGGCTCTCCATGGGCCGCTTTTGACCCCTGCGAGAAACGAGACGTGATGTGTGGCGATCCACTTCGCCACCATTTTGGTTAATTTAATAATTATTATCTCTATATATATAAAATTCTCGTGTCACAATGTTAGTTACCATACTCCTCCGAAACGGCTCGACCGATTATCATCAATTTTGTGTGCTTATCAAGTAATTATGAGAATATGAGTAAGTATGTACTTAGTAAGTATGAGAATCGAGCAACATCTATTTTTCATACCCCTAAATGTTAAGGGTTGTCCACCCTAGAATTTTTTTTCATTTTTTGGTCTATTTTTTTTGGTTATTTTTTATGGTGTGGCATAAAAAAATACACATAATCCCAAATTTTCACTTCCCTACCCCCACCCCTCAAATTTAAATCGCGCTTTAATCATTCACAATCTATATGGCGGAACAACGTTCACGGGGTCAGCTAGTATTTATATATAATTATATTATATATAAATACTAGCTGACCCCGTATAATACGTAATTATATTTATCAAAAAGTTACAATTAAAAAAATGAATTAAACTTTCATACTGACGTTTACAAACAATAACTATAATAATGGCAAAACGCGAGGGTTGACAACGGCACGAAGTGCGCGCAGCCGTCCTCTCCGACACAAGAACTAAGAAGGGTGACTGAAGCGCCTACGCATCAGCCCGTACTTAAATATTATCTCTGTTTTACTAGCAATTTGCTTTATTTTGTATGGTTTAACCAACAATTTTGTATGCGATTAAAAAATTGTAAAGTAGTTTAAATGCAGATTTTATTAAAAAAAAACAGGTAAATTTGTTTTATTGTATTAAAATTGGTTCTAGAAAGAATAGCAAAACGACTCAACGCATAGTGTTTTCTTATTTTGGATAGGTATAATGTATTATCTTGGAAATAATAGCATTTTAGAGTAGAGTAAAATGTATTAACTTACAATGACTAACATTTAAAATCGGAGTAAAATGTTTTAATTCTATTGATGACGAAAAGTCAAGTTGGGTATAATGTATCAATTACAAAAGCTTATAATAATATAATGTGGTAAATTGTTTTATCATTTAAATTTAGTTAAAGTCAAGCAAGGCAAAGTAGCATAAGGTAAAATTTTTAGTTGAGATGTGTTTTAATGACAAAATCCACTATTTACTATAAAGTTAAAACACAAAAATATATGAAAAACTTCAAAATCACTGGTGTATTAACGACCATAAAAGTCGTCAGATCGAGCTGAAACCAAGACCATTCGAAAGAGAAAATTCTCCCGATTCCAACGATATACAATATCTCCTAAAATGGCAGTTAATACATTTTGCCTTTCCACCGTCGATATGTGACATGTGTTACTTGTGTCCAATTTACTATTACTAGCCAGTCACACAAGGAGTTCTATCGTGGAGTACTGGAGTATGAGTGTGTGTTTTATGTAAATGAGTAGGAACAAAACTGCTTATAACTACTTTATCGATGCCAGTGATATTACTTTTATTTGCTATAATTTAATTTACTTTTTGCGATTTAATTAACATTATGTTGACCATTGACATATAGTATTTATGTTAATGATGTTGACATTATTCTTTCTTTTTCTTATTATTATATGGACTGTTTGTTTGAATATCTGAATTCATTTTTTATTATTTAAATTTGATTGACCTGATAATTAGTACAAGTCACTCATGTCGTTCTAATTAACAATGAGTAAAAAAATAATAAATAAAAGTCATATTGTTTGAACAATCATGAATTGTAAAAAGCCAATAATTTGTATCTACGGCTTACGTCACAAAAAGCCATCAGTGACGTGACGTCATCAAATAAGTATAAATTAAACTGAATGCCGTTACCGGTGTATTCACTCTAGGCATTTAATGAATATGTGTACGCTGTGGAATGAATCAACCCTTAAATTAATTTTCCATATCTGATAATATTTTGAAGCACGCTTATAAAGAAGCGATCATAAAGTAATTTAACAAATTGAGCTTCTCATTCAGCTAATCGAATACTGCGGGTCACTCGCTTCCTTTTCGGTCGGCAACGCGTCGGTCACATCATCTATTTATCTATTCATCTATTTATTATCATATAACTTGCTCGTTTATCAACTAGTTCCTTAAAAAAAACTTTACGGTGCAAATATTGCATACAAAAATTTATTATTTGTATTAAGTATGTATCTAGTAGTTTTAGTAAAAATATATTATTTAACAAATAGACCTACTTGCACCCTAAAGTTACGTATGCAAAATGTTAAACAAATAATTTAATTTTAGAATCCTTGGTAATGCAAGCCGCAGCACGTAATCTCTAAAATCCCGGCGCACCCTCGCTGCAACACGGTGTCAAAGGGTCAACGCCCTTTTAGGACTTTAGGTCATTGCAAAAAATTAAACCGAGAAAGCCGACAAGTGCGTCGGACTCGCGCCGCCCTACCTGATTTTTCTCGTACGAAGTGTAACCAGCGTATATTTTAACAAGTTTATCTTTAAACAAAGTAACCAACGCGGCTATTTTGTGTGCGCGCCGTCGCGCCGCCAAGTACCTACGCAGTTTGGTTTGGTGCGCACAAAGATTTTAAACCTGAGGACGCTATCGTAAGTTTGTGAGCGTTCCACTGTGTTTCCTCTAATTCATACACAGATTGTATTCCCAGATATTAGTTGCAGATGCTCAATCCTTGCGGATGTCAAAGGCCTGCACTTCAAGCCCACTTTGCTTAATAAAGTTTTGTAAAATAACAAGTGATTTTGCAATTGTTCAATCAATTATTAGACTTTGCTCGTATTGTATAGATTTTTTTATTTTCAATTCATACACGGCTTGCATACCCAGATGTTAGTAATTGATGCTCAACCCTTGCGGATGCAAAAGGCCTGCACTTCAAGCTTTGTATAGTGGCCCTCGATATGGAGTGCGACCGTCTCAATAGTCTGCTGGGCGGTCATTGGCATAGAAAGCCATGTGTGGGGAAAAATATTATTTTACATGCGAGCTTAGAAGTGTGTGAACTTGGAATTGTCAACGTTCATCTGGGTAGAGGTTGTGATATTAAACAACTCATAGAAGATTGTGCGGATTGTTTTAGGATGATCTCATATCGGCTGGTAGTGTATCTGCCTGTAGGTTCGATTCCCAGTCGCATACATTATGAGACAGATAAATGTTTGTTCGCAGGCCGTGGATGTCACTGAAGTGTTTTATTGTGATGTCCATGCCACATGCGACACAGGGAAACCTAGTGCGGGGGTATGAGTGTATAAGCGTGTATTTACCATGTAACTACGGATAATAACTATAAGAATGTATTTTAGACGCCGATAATTTCATCATTACTACTAAAGAGATCAGTAACCGCCAATTAGACCATACGCTATGCAACAAATACACACAACAAATATATAGGTATGAGATACAAATATATCTGTAAACAAAAGGTGAATAGATATAGATTTATGAATAAAACACAAAAATAAGAGCTATTTTGTGTATCTATTCAGCTAACAACAGAGAGGTAACGAAGAACCTGTCGAAACTAAGTGATTTCTTTGATAATAACCTACTAATGATTTCGATACGTCCACATAAGAGGTGTGACGTGTGACTTAGTAGGATGCCATTAAATTAAATAAAGTAATAAAACAATTACTTAGTAGGCGTAAAAACTATTTGTGCTATTTTTCAAGGAGCATTGCAATTATTTACTGAGACATTCAATTTTTTCCGACTCTGTGAGAAGAATACTGTCTATTTAATGATATATTTAATGATAATGATATCGTCAAAGCCTTGGAGATATTTTGAGAGCACGATAAGTTGATCGATAGAAGACGACGTGACTCGGAGATTCTGTAATGATTCGTACAAACTCTCCTATATTTTGTGATAATAGCAAGCCTTCGTTGCCAGGTTATAAATTTTGACTTCCATCTTTTAATCGTAAAAAACAAACTATTTCCACAAAATTATTCACGAAATTGTATTTTAACCATAGTTTTTCATAGATTTCTTAATAAAATCATTTTTGTTTATATTTGATGTATGACATTGCTTTTGTACATAATTTTAACATTTTTATCTCTTTAATTTGCCGAGGTTTTCTTGAAAGGCTATATTTAGATAGTTTACGAATTATATTCGCTATCTAGATTATGTATATTATGAGATGAGAGTGCCGCCCTTGATTTATTGACCTTGTACTTTTTGTGAAGTTAATCCTGTATACTTACCTAAGTACTTAATGAAATCCGTTTTTGTACGCACGATGAAAGTAAAACCGGATTACCAAAGAATTACCGAAGAACCAAAGAATATAAAATATATTTTAGTCAGATATTAAAATGTATGAAGACGGAACACAGAACATATTGCATCAACTCAACAAAGTTTGTTGGCGAAATAGCAAAGCTAAAATGTTGTCTGTGTGGAACAGCAAATTAAAGAATTCATGCGAACCTGGTCAGCAGCGCAAAACTGAGTGTTGCTTTGATGTCACGTAAAAAACTAATTTAAAATCAAAAGGGATGCAATAGGACGCTTCGCAGTTATATTAAGTCGAAATATAGTTTTTTTATTCTGATAAAATATACATTATACCTACATGGAAACCAAAACAGAGACCTGATTATTATTAGGCATCACCTTTTTGTATTTAAAAAAATACGTCAGTCCGACTATGGTACTCGTAAATCAATTCATCAATACATATTTTAATAATTGGTTTGCTACTTAATACCATCCGTGATTGCAATCATTTGTAATAAATTATTAGCATTATTAGAATTTATTTTGTTTTCTATTCTCTTTTGTTGCAAATCATCTTATAAGATTGCGGTAAAAAGTGGATTATATTTCCGCGCGTGAAAGTCGGAATAAAATAGGAAATACTTTCTGTGACATCATATCGTAATGACATTATTCTTACAATATCGGTTTACCTTGTTCTCTTAAGCTCATTCTTATTTATATTTGACAAACTTTTATTAACACATTTGCAGGAAGTGCGAATTCAGTGTAAAGTGAGTTGTTCATTCTAAATAGTAAAATAATAAAAATCCGGATAGCTATGACTTTTAACCATAAACTTTTTGTTTTTAGTTATTTTATTATTATTTATTTTTAACTATTTTCTATAAAGAATATTATAATAATAAGAGCAGCATAATATTTGGGCTTTTATGGATCATCGCTGGTACTAGGTCGTTGTTCTGTTCCGCCGCTGTGACCTAAATGGGTTCTGGAGCAGGCACCGCGGAACTTGATATTGTCGCTAGGCGTATATTTTACACATTACGAGTCTTATGTATCAGTAACAAGCAATATTAAAACATGACACGAGGACATGAGCCCAATATTGCGTGAATTTCCGGCTACGACAGTTAATTATGTGACAGGTAAATGCCAGCCGCAGTAGCAGTAGTTCTGAGGTAGCCGGTTGATGTCAGTTATGTTAATGAGATCCTCAGAACTGGGAATCATAGATTTGGATACTAGGATTTTTTCCAGTTGTTTGATGTGAGAGTTATATTTATAACAAGTACACAAATTGTTGTCATTAGATATTAATCTGTGGTCGTTAAAAATAACATTTATATCGAGATTAATTAAGGATCTTTTTGAGTCGGTCGGTTGTGGAAAGATTTGAAAAATCTCATAGAAATGAGCCGTTTCAGTCGCTATCTTCTACAATGTTATCTTTGTTAATAATTTAGGCGAATATTACAGCAGTAAAGTTAATGGTGCGATCCCTTTCATGAAATCACGACAACATCTTCGTTAAAGCCGTAACAAAGTAAAGCTACGCTGTTGTTGAGACGGACGAGTTTGGCACGGCGCCTTACGTGTATTGACTCAACGCCAAGATGGAAGATGTTTCCATTGGTTATGGTCCCGATTCCTACCCGACGAAGGTTGTACGAGGGTGCTTTGGAATGAGTAATGTCGTGCAGCCTCGTTTAATGGCTGCAGACTGCTGGCTTTTCTTTGTGCGCGATGTTTTTGACGCAACTCGCAATTAATCTCCGCGAATGCTGCTGACACGCGTGTGGTTGTGTGTGTACAATCAGTTACATGGTTCTTACTGGCCTACATTCGCAAAGTTCATGAGTAACATTTCGCAATGCTGTAACGAAATGTGGGATTTATTGTTATACTTGTGACTTTCTTATTTCTATTTTTGGAAGGGTGGAATTTTAAGTGAAATAAAGTTATTTCAATTTGTTACTTGCACTAATATCGCACCCCGTTTCTTTACTGATGGATACGGAATCCTACTCACATTGAGATGGTTTCAGGCTATAGTTCCCTACGCAAGTGTAGAGTGGCAAATTTTACACACTATTTAATGACAGCATTATGAAGAAGTCTCCGGTATAAGTAAGCAAGTAATTAATAATTTCCATCCATCCATCCATCAGCCTTTTGTCGTCCACTGTTGGCCTCCCCTAACTTTCGCCACTCTGACCGGTCCTGTGCCTTCTGAATCCAACGGTTGCCCGCTGTCTTCTTCAGGTCATCAGTCCACCTGGTCGGGGGGCGTCCTATACTCCTTTTTCCTTTTTTCCTAATAATTTATTTTTATTAAATTAAATTGAAGAATTTGAATGAGGGGATTAACTGGATCCGAACGGTACTCTCATGCGGTTGATCAACTTTCCAACGTGTAAGCAATTACTTTTTACCTCTCCTCGACAGTTTACTAAGTATAAAAAATCGCCACCACAGGCCCGTCAGACACCAACAGTAGACGGATACGTCATGGAGAACATCATCATCATCACAAAATTAAACATAGAATAGTCAACTCCGTAGAACTGACCGTTCTAGATGTATATGCACAAACAATTGCATTGATAGCGTCCACCCATTTAAACATTTCAGAAAGCGTCCATTTCCTCATGGCGTTAACTACAATCTACTTTCCGATGTCCATTAAAATTTTGTAAATGTTACTCTGCCAACAATTGCGTTTCGAGATTTTCATTTGCAGTAAGCATTTGCGCATTTAATTTCTCCATTTTTATAGCAATATTTTCCACGGTCCATTATAACTTTTTTACTGTAGATATTTAAAACACTTTCATGCATTTAAGGTGCAAATTCTTCAAATGGCTTTTCGATGCAAAACACCACAACAACGTAATAGTACGTACTATACTATCCCTCGAACGTACCTAATAGTCCTAATATTTTTTTTAATCAGTAAATCATTTTCACTAAATGCTAAATATAAAAATAATATATAGAATTTTCAGTGTTATGGCACCAAGATATAATCAAGTTTAAAAGAAATGTGTATGTTTTTCTGTGCTTTTTAGTCCAGTCATTTTACCATAAAAAAGGGAACTTAACATAAAAACTACTGGAGGAGTATAACTGTGTAATCGTTACCGCTACCACAAAAGTGACTGCGCAGGTATCTGAAGTTACGGATATCTAACACTTGCCTTACCTATAGGAACTTACAAAATGCACACTGATAAGCTGCCTTGATATTGCAAAGATAACAAAACAGCACTGAAGCAAAAGGCCGCCTCATTTAATATAAGTTTAAAATATACCTATTATAAACTACCTATTAACGTTCGGCAATTGTCAATGGATTATTCACCACAGCGTATCTATTCACCGTATTGAATATTATACTCGATGCTCTGTTCAATTATGATAATTAGTCGTCGTTTGCACGAAGTTCCTGTTTCAATCGAGGTGTAAAGTAACATTTGGTACGCGTCCCGTCTTCTAAGTATCATAATTTTGTTCAAACGACCTTACGACTGCTATTGCGAATGAACTGCTTTGGGTTGCCTTACATCTTATCACGAAGGAAGTATCCGAATTTGCGTAGTAAGGAAAGATAGTAAAGGAGATATACTGCTTTAGCTTGCGTAGACATTTCTTTCAGCATTTTTCCTGGTGGTACGTGCAAACTCTTTAGTAAATTCGTGAAACAATAAGAACAAGAATAAATCTACAGCCTTATTATATTAACGCACATGTTTCTCTCCAAACGGACCCCTTTAAAAGCTGGGTCACTGCTAACCGAGCTACGGGGTCACCAATTCTATTTACCTGCATTGGTAAATGCTGACGTCATTCGAATTTCAAACATGTTCCTGTGTTGGCCGCTCTTCTAGAAAAAAAGAAATTCCTATCGACCAAGACGGTTGATCCTCGAAAATACAATTTGTACACTTTTAGTTTACTCGGCAACAGGAAACATTGGCAGCAGGGTTTTAGATTTTTCTCTCTGTGGTCTGAATTAAGGTCGGATTTTGGAAAAGCGCGCAACAAACCCTGGATTCTTGTAGCCTGTTCGGGGCTGTCAAGGAGGATATTTATGTAGTATCCGGCTGGCATGGCGAAATCGTTGTTTTGTAGATAAATCTTTTCAATGCCTTTTAAGAAACTAAAGCTTTACTAACTTTATTCTTGCAGATCGATTGGTTAAAAGTAGTAGTTGTGGTATTATCGTAAATTATTCTCTTTCCTTTCAAGTTTTCGTAGCAATCTTGCGCGCCAGGATACTAGGTTAGATTCCTAATCAGATAAAAATAATATAAGTTAATGCTTGCAAGGTATAGATAGGTAGACAGGTAGAGAGATAGATACATTATTAACCAAAACGAAACCTCAAAAATGTTTATTATACAAAATGGATACTTAGTTCTTTTATCCATGCGCCGAATACGTTGAAAGAAAAGGGGAAAAGTTTCCTTTTCAAATTCAGCTGAAACCATTTAAGTAGTCGGTTTGTTGTTGTTGTGTACAATGCTGGCTTTCTCGGGTACTTAGGACTTATATGCAGTTGTCTAGCATTGTCGGAGAGCGGATTTAAGTTAGGAGTTGATACTGTATATCTTTGACTACCGGTTTCTTGGATGTTCCTTTGTTTTAAATTGAGACATGTTTTATTGAAAAAGGTCGATAAAGGGATTATGTACACGTACAAGCATTCATGAATATTTGATACCGAGTATCGAATACGTTTATAAGCTCTTGGAAGACTTGGTTTAATCCACACTAGAGCGGCGTTGTGAAGTATGCTCTAGTTTTGAGAAGAGACGGGTTCCGTGTGGCCTAGCCAAGCTCTTGGTTTAAAATGTTAACGAAAAATTGGCATATTTTGAACCTTTTTGTGAGATGGGTACGAGTACTTCTTGACATTCTAAGTAAGTTGGGATATTTGTGTTGCTGACCGATCGTCTTTGTCGTCGTATGGCAAAATCATGATACCGTAATTTCATGATTTGGCCAGATATGTGATATCTTATATCACTATGTATCTCAGAGTACCTAATATCACTGATATTTAATTTTTTTTTAATCTGTAGAAGCCCTGAAACTATAACATTATTTTGCCCTACTTGTATTATCGTAGGGAAAGGAAGGTGTTAAATAAGTTTACTAAAAATTTATTGAACAATATAATATGAAAACAGATATAGAATCATGCAGGATCTCACACAACAGTTATTCTTAATAGAAAGCAATATCTTGTTATTCCACAACTGTTTATAAGGGTATTTTCAGATATTTAATTAACTTCGCCCCGTATTTCATTTGTGGGTCTGTTCCCATTAGGTTTCCTTAGAATTTCTAATTACCAGTTTTAATTACCTTCCGCGTGAAAATGAAGCGTATTTAAGTATTTCATGAGTTTATGACCCAAATTACATACTAGGTCTCTATGCAAATTAAGGTCTAGGAAAACATTGTTATGTTATACTAGCGACCCGCCCTCGCTTCGCTTCGGGAAACTTATTCCTTCTGTTTGCAAAGATTTAGTTATATATTTTGGATAATTCACAGTATATCTTTATATCAGTATATCTTTATAAATTATATCCTATATGTTATTCTGATGTGTAAGCTATATTATTGTAAAGTTTCATTAAAATCCATTCGGTAGTTTTTGCGTGAAAGAGCAACAAACATTCATACATCCATACAAACTTTCGCATTTATAATATTAATAAGATAAGATTATGACAACTAAAAACAGGAAGCAAATGACGATTTTAGATTTAAGTTAGAGGCTCTGTCTGCGGAACCAAGGGTTTCAGGTTCGATTCGTTTCGATTTCGTGTCCAGTGTGCTTAAGATGTCTTATTTGTTTGTCTGTACTATTGAATCGTTGAATTCTAGTTCGCGGAGGGGAGTGTGTAAAAGTAACTATAATTACATGTTTACTAACTGTTTCTCGCGACTTCGCCCGCGGAGATATTATATGTACAAACTTCTATCCACCACAAAATCCTTGAGGGATGAATTTTATATACCTAAGACATACATTTGGTACATAAAGCCAATAAATCTTATTTAAAAGTCGGTCACGGATTTGCTGTTAACTTACTACGAAAGTTTAAGTAGCAGATAGTTTGTAAGCCTTGAAACGTGTAAAAGGGTGTGTGAAATCGTTCTCGAAGGTACCCAATGTTTTTTTAGGTTTGCCCTAACAAAATTATTTTAATATTATATCTTTTTTGAAGTGAAAACTTCTTTGGCATCGTTGTGATTTGAAACAAAAAGGACGCGAAAAAGCGTAAAAAGAGACAGACATACTTTAACATGGGAGACAATTGCGTCCTCCAAGGTCGGGGTCCTAGAGCAATACCTTTTACGGCAAAATGGCAGCTTACGTAAGCAAAGGAAAACATCAATATTTGGACTGACAGTATTAGTTTTTTTTAATCTTCACTTCTACCACGAGTAAATTCCACATGTTGTTTTATTAGCTTTAGTTTTCCTCTAGGAATATTCTCAAGGGTTTGTGAAGTCCGCCAATCCGCTCTTGGCCAGCGTGATGGACTATGATTTGTTTTGTACCCTTACATTGTGAAAAGAAAACCGTGCCTAGCCATGGGCCAATTGTGGATTACGATGATGCATCCTCAAGGAAACCATTAAACCAAATAGGTTAGCCACTATCCATTCTATTGTAAACTTACAAGGTCACTTAGCGGACAACACAAACTAGTGTCCATTTACCTCACAAGTAAATGACTAATGAACACTGCGGCAACGCCGTAATATTAAGGCTCCCGTTGGCGTCGGTATTAGCAGTTTAAATAATGAATGAAGTTTCGTCAGTTCCGTTCAGATAGTGCTCGGTATCTGCATACCGTAAAACTTTTTCCACCTCAGTAGAACAAACACATTAAAGCATTCCGCGTTCACGTCCGGAGGCAAAGCTCGAAGGCGAGATAAACTTGGTGTGCTGACATTGATTTATGTCTCCGTTTGTTTGTCGGAGACAGCCGGCTGCCGAGTCTGCTTCATCCGGGACACCGGTCGAGATAACGCGTCTAATGCACACTACAAATTACTCGGAGATTGCTGCGGAACCGCGACTCGTAGCATGCAAACTTGTGAATACGTTTTTCGTATCGCTCGCATCTTGGCTCGCGCAAGCCGATAGCTTAACGATCGCATCTCTGGTATTAGGCTAATTTTCTGATTCTAAGCTTCGTACGAGCATATGCTGACATAGATTTACGTCTCCTGTCTCCTTTCGGGGTTACCGAGATAGCATAACGCGTTACAAATTACACCGATGAATGTAAATACAGTATTTATCATTCAAGGGACACGATTTAGAGCCTACGGCTGGAATACTGCTGCGGTTATCTTTGAAACGTCAATCAAGGGTCGTCGAGGTATGAGATAATCCGGGGAAGTTTGCTTATTTACTGGTGGTAAACCAATTAGGCGTAATTGTAAGGGATTATAAGCAGTTACTGTGATATTATACCACAGTAACTGCTTATAGTCTCTTACTTACTTACTTACTTACACCTAACTTAACATTATTGGAACAACTAGGTACTAAGTAAAATCACGTTTTGAAATTTCGTTGAAGTTAAGCTACATGAATACAACCCACGAAAACCATGGAAGGGATCCTGATACAACATACATATGTACCTAGTTCCTAATTCTATGGGTTAAATTATAGGATCTTTGTGGATCTGGCTATTCTGCCCCTCTAAGGTAGCAAAACGCGTGAGTTCAAATTAGAACGAGATTTTCAATAATATGTAATTAAATTGTTAACTGGACTATTACTTAAGTAACAACTAACGGAACTACTACTAACAGTCCCTGCCCCAGTTCTAATACCTATTCACGATCTGACCAAATAAAGTTCAATAACACTGGTAACTGGACTAACCGTCCGAATCCCGATTTGAGTTTTTATTTTCGTCACAGTTGTCATGGGCGGCAGCAACAGAGCGTTTTCTGTCTTAAATCCATAAAAACGTGTAAAACGGGTACACCAGGTATAAAAACTAAACACGCGAACGTGTTATAAAATTACGAGGAGCAAAGTTGAGAATATATTATAGATATCGCCCGTATCTTAGGTTTACGATGTGCCTGTGCAGAGCGCTATCTAGGTCATTAGCTATCCGTGTGGCGAGGACCTCCAGACTAGACTGAATGTACCAACAGATAATGTATTGAAATGATACTTGAGGACATTGAATACATGAAAAATGAACTATTTGTCTAAGATACTTCGCATAAAAATTATCAATCAGACCAAATAGCTGTGTAATTTTGAAAGATGTTAAAACATTTGAAGCAAATACAAAGACCCCGACTGTGTCAAAACTGTGATGTCAATTGTTTGGTTTTATCAAGGCTATATACAGGGACTTCCGTAATCAATGAGCCAACGGAACGATGGTGATAGAGAAAATAAAATACTCGTAAATATGGAACATTCGCAAGGTCATCGGTGTCAATGCACCTATCGCGTGATTTTTACTGTCAATGACACTTCATACGTCTGCGACTTTAGCAACAAGAACTATTATTATGAATAGATAGATGATGTCACTCATCAATAAAGTACTTACGTGACATTTCCTTTTCGAATTGAGTGGCGATTTGGTGGCGATCAGATTAAAGATTATAGAAAAAAAGAGCACTTTTATTATTGTTCTTATTCTTGTTTTTTATTATTAATAATAATAACAAATCAATGCTCATACGCTTATACCACCACTCACTAAGATTGACTAAGATTTTCACGAGAACCATCTCGGATGACATGGACAAAAAAAAATAACACATCACAAACACAACATTTAGATATCTACCTACCTGGTAATAAAAAAATAAGATTATCGAAGCGAAGCAATAGTAGGATACTATGAAATAAATCTTATTTAGTGTCTTTCCGGTCGTTACTTACATTATCGTTGAGTTCGGAGTTAGCCGTTGGTATACAAAGTCTCAATCGAGATTGAACAGTTCTTTCAAGTGAATATTGAAAATTCAACCCTAAAGAACGAGACATAAAGCTCATATTTCAATGCTTTCCTATGAGTTGAATCGGAGTTGAATCAGATTTGAGTTGACCTTTAGTTACATTTAACGAATTAACATTGAAGACATGGGACAGAACATATCAAACCAATTCATACAATGTCACGTCCAATTTTAAATATTTTATGTGGACATCATCAATTAATGTAAGCCCGAAAAACGAGAAACGACACGCAGGCAACGCATCCATTGACTACATGAGCCATTGTAGTTCCGAAAATCAACCAAATTACTGCCGTGCACAATGACAATGATTTACGAGACATAAATTCAGATTTAACCTTTTAATTTTCCTTTTCATATATGGAGAACACGAAACTGACTGCAGAGATATGCATCAAGCAGTCAGATGAATGAATGAAATGTAGTTTATTCGAAGTTGGTTTTTTACAAAAACTTTTCGAACAGTCAAACTACGCCATCGCCTCAACAAAGACAACCGTAAGTAGTCTTGGAAGAAGAGATGCCGCTTCTCCCTGAACTCCCAGGGTGCATAATTATAATTATGCCCGACGACCAATAATACAATATAATTAACAGTTTGTGTTTACGACAATGCAACCGGAGCCGAGTTTCCCACCCTGACATTTCACATCAAATCACTGATTAAACTCTGATGGGAATTGGAACCTAGTCGGTTGTAGGTAGTAGTGGCGCTGATCGTATTATAAGGTCATAATGTAGCCATAATTAACTGTGGTGGCATCACGGGTCATGGCTTTGTGGTTGGTTAAATTACAATTCGCGGTAGACTTAGCGATTGTATTCGTGTTGGTATGTTATAAACAACACTCATTTCAGTTCGGTCTTTGTTTTTCTTCGCTTTTATACCTACGTATAGGTACGCGCATCCGAAACATTGTTACTCATTTATACTAACTTCATGTAAAGATACTTTGGCATCAACCCATCATCATCATCATCATCATCAATAAATATCTTTGTTTGACGATAAAACCGAATTTAAATAATCGACCAGATCGGTTCTTTGCAGGATCCGGTTACATGTTTTAGACGCCTCTAAACTTGAAGACTAAGTCGCCACTTAGTCTTCAAGGGTAGCAACACATCTGTGAGATGATTGATGATGATGATGCCTTATTAGAATGAGACAATTGCTTACAACAACTAAAACACGAATAACTATCACTAACAACTCCTGCCCAAGTTCTCACACATACTACAAAACTGACTAGCTAACACTCTCAATAAAACCCTCCTGCTAACCGCACTAACCAACCTAGTCCCGATTTGAGTCGTGTTCGGGGTCGGTCAGTTGTCATGTGCGGCAGCGAGAGGGTGCTGCTGGCTCGTTTACTATCTTAAATCCAAAGAAAAAAAATATCCCCAACGCGATGCTCAGGTAAATGCTACGAAACCTTCGCCAACAAACAGTATCCTTCAAAAAAGCGTTCCCGCATAGAACAACGTTGCCATGGAAACGTAGCCTGAGTACGTGAACCTGGTATTTTCCGTAAGTGTGTCACACACTTACGGAAAATACCAGCCGAAATACCGACCTGGTTATACGTGCAAAACTTTTTAATTACCAACAACAAATCACGCCGGTTTTATCTCACGTCTTTGTTAAGTTCAGCAAAACGCCTTTTGCATAATAGACTACGCATCAATCCCAAAACAATCATTAACTATGTATGTATAGTAATTATTGACGTGTGTATTTCTACACTACTAGACACTGTTTCGTTGTGTTATAAAGACGAATAGGTATGAGAATCGAACCTAGGACTATTCGAGCGGCGCTCCGGCATATACCCTTTGCCAGCATTTTAACTGCGTGGCCGCATATTGCGCCTGTGTTTTTAACTGACCTAAAAAATTCGGACAATTTTTAACCGTAAACTGTGTGACAGTATGCTAAACCCTTCTTGACTCATATTACTCCTTTTTAAAACCCATTACAAACAGAACGTAAAGCGCCACTTACGTAAATAAAATAGTAGAAGCTTAAACCATTCATGGCTGTATAACTATAATTACAATGGGTTAATAAACAGTTTTAACTAGTCCATCGTGCCATGTTGCCTAGTCCACGCAAGCTCATAAATAACCTCGTACAAATGAATTTCTTGAAAAGGTCGACCAAATTATAAGTTAACGTGAGGGTCTGACACGCAACCGAAAGCCGTTATACTACTCCTAATTATTTATTACATGACTTTCACTTTTCAAAGTCCAAATTGTCAAACCGATCGACAATACATGTGGTATTTATCTTCTATACAATCATCTTCTATACATAAAATGAAATTGGAGTGTCTGTTTGTTATATTAAATCAACCGCTTTTTACTAAATGTATATGGACGTATACACTGTACATATAACTAAATAATATTTTTTACAATTTTTGTCTGTCTGTCTGTCTGTCTGTCCGTCTGTCTGTTTGCTTTGGCTAATCTCCGGAACGGCTGGACCGATTTCGACGAGACTTCCACTGGCAGATAGCTGATGTAATAAGGAGTAACTAAGGATACTTTTATTTTAGAATTTTCTCCGTAACAATTAATATTCCACGCGGACGAAGTCGCGGGCACAGCTAGTGGCTACATAAGTTCAGCAATTTGAGAAGTAACTTTCATGTACAAACATTTCCTCTTTCTTTGCCGGCAACGCATTGCTGTCACAGCGATACCTTTTGTGTTCCTGAATTCCATAGGTAACGATGACCACTTACCATCAGTTGCATGTCCGACTACTTACATATAAAACCCAGTTTCTCAGTAGTAAACTGGTCCAGTGGGTTGGTTGAGTCAGAATTTAGTTAATAAGAATACGCGAATCAAATAAAAGGTGTCACACGATAATGTAAATCGGGTGTGTTTAGGGTTACCAGATTTCTGGATTTGTGCGGACATGTCCGGACATCTGGTCTTCGAATTTTTGATTTGTCTGGATATAAAAAAAAACTAAATAAACAAACAAACAAGTGAAAATGGAACAAGCATTTCTTATCGAATCGTTTACTTTTTTATAAAACTAAAAATATAATAAGTATCATATCAAAGACAATTATCTTCTAATTTAAAAATATTTATTAATTTGAAACGAAACCATTTTCCAAATTAAATTTTGTAACAAAAACATCCAAAGTTTTTTTAGAAATGTCCGGATTTTTCAAATTTTGGGATGGTAAATCTAGTCGTGTTGATTATCTTTTTATGGACGCTGGGAGAGCGCTGGCCAGCCTTGTTACATTTCACGACTCGTCCATAAATCGCATCCGAACAAAATTGTCCACTGACAAAACGGTTAAATGGTGCTCTCCTTTTTTAAACTGATATTTTATATTCACACGGGATTTTTAATTAAGTAAAACATTTCAATAAGTTGTGAATTGTGCGATGAAACACACAGATTTTTTATTTAATTTATTATCAGTTTATTTTAAAATTTTCACGATAGTAATGTCAAGCTTAAACAATATACTTAATTTTTAAGTCTTACTTACTTAAACTTACTAATAGATAAACTAAACTTTAAATCGTAATAGAATAACGATAAGAGAAACCTGAATATAATTTTCAAATACATATTTAAGAATATTCCGCAAAATTTTAATTATTTAATATTATCCGGGCGCGACATACTAGGCAACCTATTTGCAATACGTCAATGTGAATATTATCTATCATTTATTTCTTATCACAAGTCAATAACAGATGAGGGTATATATGTATTTCTTATGCGGGATCTTAGACCATTTCGTATGCGTCGCGCGCAAAACGCAGAAAAACTAAGGTATTTGAAATAGATAAAACTGTCAATTCTAATTAGTGTGGTCGATACTTATGTCAATTACTATACTTTTAACTTTTAACTTTATACAGTCAAAACGATTATTTTACGACAGACATACATGTGGCATAATGACGGTGTAATTACGAAACATGGAAAAAGTATGAAATGTTAATAAAAAACTTCGATACACGCAATACTCATTCAGTAAACGGGGTTCCAATTAATTATTGTCGATCCTCCAATACCATTCGATGTCTTTGCAATAGTTAATGAAATTAATTTTACACCTCGTTACAACGACCCCTTAGCTTAGTTGTTAGTGACCCTGCCTGCGAAGCGAGGGGTCCCGGATGCAATTCCCGGTCGGGGCAGATATTTACCTGACAGATAAATGTTTGTTCTCGGGTCATGGGGGTTAGTGATTTGCTTGTGTTATCCATGCCACTTGCGACACAGGGAGTCCCAGTGCGGGAGTATGAGTGTGTTTCGTTAAATATTTATTTATACATAAGTTTTTTTTATAAAATTAAAACTAGCTGATTCCCGCGGATTGGCCAGCTTGGATAAACTTTTAACCGATTTTCAAACAAACTCTCATCACTTACTTTTATCTTAAGGGTGAAATATCACTAAATTCGTTATTAGCTAACGCCTTCTACTCATGAACATCCGCCCCAAATTAAATTTTTATCGGTCAAGCACCTTTCGATATTTCGTGTTTAATCACCGAATTTATTGAAAAAGTGAGTGAGTATCCTTTCGCGTTGATAGTAATAAATAGACGTAAGTTTTAGTTGTTGTCGTTACATAATAACTAATTACATAATAAATTATGACCTTCCTAGTTCGTGAAACCGCAATTTTTACGCGTTGACGAAAAAATTGCGCTAAAATAACATTTATTTAAAAATAAAAACATTACGTATTTTTTTCGCATGCAATTTTCAAATTACGTTTCTATTTCATGTTTTGAACTATTTAGTATTTTTATCAAACTAAACGCTGACCTGTTTAAAATGTTTTAATAACAAAATAGTTAGCCGCGTGACAAAATTCCCGCGGGGCCATGCCCTACCCAAATCTGATATTGCATGCTCATACAATATGGAATGTGACTGGTGAATAATTTATCCCGATTGTCACCCACGAAACCAAGTTTGTTCGCCAGGTGTTCAATCAGGCCTTTGTACGAAGCTATTCTGAACAATTCCGCGTGCATTTTTTATAAAAGAGGGGAAGTATTCATATTCGAAACATGACACGTGTTACGTTAGCCCTCAGGAAATGGATTTGTTTACGTTTTATCGGTACTTGTAGTACTCGCTTCGCTTCGGGAACCTAAGTACCCACATCCGAAGCAATTGCTATTCATGGTTATCAGCCGATACGCAAATTGGATGTTTGCTTCCTTTTATCGATTTAGGGTACCTACTATTTTTATTGTTTTGGTCAAAGCCTAACTTTTTAGCAAAATCTCCATACTATCCTGAATAGATTATTCCGCGAGAGCAGATTTATTTCCCGGTATAATATTGTATATGTATGAGTATGACACTTGCACAGAAAAACAGATAAAACAATTTTTTTTTAATGTTTTGGCCTCCAAACATATTGATAAGAAAATTCAAAATTGAAAAATGTTAAAATTTTGAAAAAAAAGGTGTTTAACTTATCAAATTTGGAAGTCTTTTTTGAACGCATTAATATCCACACAAGTAATGACTGCAGTAGTACTGAACAATTTTCAATTGAAGCATACGAACAATAAAGTGCTCAGTTCGTGTTATGATTATGACTTCAGCAATTCTATATAATTATGTAACCTTAAAGGAATTAAGTTGTATGTCTTTCACGTTTATCGCTAGTCTTAGCATGGTATCTTTTTGCAACGCTGATTGCTGACCCTCTGACGAAATCATATTATTATGTTTGTTCGAAGTAGTAGCTTCGTATGGAATCAGCAAAATAAACTTAAAGCTGACGGTTGCATTCCATTTTGTAAAGCAATAGCAGTTTACATTATGAAAACCTAATGGTTTTATAGGTCACGGATACAATAAAGCATTACAAACATCAAACATGTAGTGTTGACTAAAGTTATTCACGAGCAAATTGCATTCGTGTATTTTTGACAGAAACCCACCAAAACAAATTCAAACGCCATTGTAAACGCAGATAAAACAAACATGGAACTAGATAAAAATTGAACGAGTGGAAATGAAACGCTTTCGGGAGTGAACCGGCAACAAGACTGTTGACGTTTGGGTAATAAATAACCGTTTCGAAAGCCAATATTCAAAATTACACTGGTTGAAACTCCTAACAAAAAGTGAAGTGACGTTTCAACGGAAATGCAACGAAAAACTTGACCGGCTGACAGTGATGGATGTAATCCACTGGTGCTGCGATTTTTAAGTTAAATTGTTACTGGACTGGAGCTGCTTTTTGATTCATTGACGCACTGAAGCTTAGTTGGTAAGCTAGTATACTGAACGAAGGACAGAGACGCGAGACTTATTCCCTGGTTGGCCAGAGATTTGTGAAATCTTTGGACAAGTTACTCCTTCAAATTGCGTCATTTCCCTTCGTCTATTGAACGGTCTCAATATTCTAACTAACCATAATTCTCAGTACATGTAGTTGCAACCCAACCATTTATAGTATAATTATTTTTTCACGTACGTTGTAATTTATACTTTCCGTTACATCAAAACAGACTTTTTGTCCAAAACCTTTCATAACTCGCAGCCGTCCAAGTAAGCAGCAGGTACATTCAGGAAAAAAGGATTCAACAATTAAATTTGCTGAAAATTATGAGGTAAATTTACGTAGCAGTGCATCCTGAATATAAAATATACTTTATTACAAAATGTTAATCGCCTCCGACTAAGCTGACGTGTGAAGCGGTCCTAATCTCTTATCTAAATACTTAGTCCCGTTTTCACCTACCGCGTTGTACATCATTGCCGGATGGGGATTCGTTTTATGTGCGCTGGGATTTGTCCAGATGCCAAACTACAGAGATATTTGTAGAAGTAAAATTTACCTTTATATATTTTTATTTTCATATTTTATTATTTTATGAAAGATATCGTTATCGACAATTGACGACCCGTATGGCGCAATGGTCACCATGCCGGACTGCCGTTCAAAGGGTTCGATTCCCATTGAGGCGAAAATTTGAATGATGAGTTAAAATTTCTGTTCTCGGTAGTTAGATATTTCAGTAAATGTAACAGTACCGTACAACATAATCAATCATTTTATTAAAGTTAGAACATTAGTTGCTTAGTGTGTAACTAAGTACGAGGACTGGGACAGGGACTGTTAGTAATAGTCTTAGTTGTTGTTAGTAATTGTGGAAGGAATGTTCGCAAAAAGGGGTACCAAAGGGTTATTGACCAATAGTAACGTTATAGTGTACAGACTAATTTTTCATACATTTGGCTTGCTACTGGCAACGCTAGCGATTTGTCATTGGCATCGATTAATTGCAAGTTAATTGCTCATAGTAACGGGTCGTAAATGATCGATCGACAAGCAACGTCGGGCGTGGTCGTAAGTGGAATGACTCGAGAATGGAAATTTCATGAATACTTCCATGTTTCCGAAAGCTTGTTTAGTCCAAAATCGGTAATATGCGTACATTGTGTAAAAGAGATTGAATTTCGCCAAGATTTTTCTACTCACGCACGCACACGCACTAGGGTCCCCTTGTCGCGGGTGGCATGGACAACACAAATTACACATCACTAACACCCGACCCGAGAACAAACATTTATCTGTCACATAAACATATGCTCGGGCCGCGAATCGAACCCGGGACCCCTCGCTTCGCAGGCAGGGTTACAACCAACCAGGCTACGGAGTCGTCAATTATGCGCATATTAGAAATGTTATCATTTGCTTCGGTGAAGGAAAATATGGTGAGGAAACCTGTACACCTGAGAGGTCTCCATGATATTCTCAAAGGTGTGTGAAGTCCGCCAATTGAAGTTGGCCAGCGTGGTGGACTATGACCTGTACTTAGGATCCTGTATTAGAATCTTAACTGTACTAAAAATATTCTAACCAATAGATACGTAGATGACTGCCATTAAATCGTAAACAATCACACACACACAGCACATTAATTTGGGAATAGATGCGTGATAGAAGCGTGGGATGGAGTAGAATATTAGGAGTAAGTGAGAGGTCGCGTGGGAGGGGGAGGGAAGACAGGAAAAAGTAGAACACACAATAAATTTGGTAAAATATAGTTAGACGTGAAAATAAGGAAGAAACTATTGGCATACGCTGTGTTTTGAATCAACCCGAAAAACACATTCTACATTCATATCTATACAAATAATAAATCTGTAGCTGGTCGCTGTCTGTACATAGAAGATACTAAGTGCCTACTTACGCGCTAATCTCAGAAACGGATAAACCAGTTTAGATGCGGTTTTCACTAATCTGTTTAGCTTTACTTAAATTTTAGTGTTATATTTCAATCAGTTCAAAATTAAAAATGAGAATAGATCCTAACAATTTTCAAGTGCGGGTACTAAGGGACAGGTTTCCCGGAGCGAAGCGACGCGCGACGGCTGTTGTTAACTTTAAAATATTTATTGAAAGTACAAATTCGGGCAACATACAATTTGTATTATTACAATACATGACGAAAATATTTTCTTGTTCGCATTACGATAAATGGTTTCTTAGCAAATGTTAATCACTTGAACTAAGCCGACGCGTGAAGCGGATCTGTCTTGCCCCTTGTCCTCTGGCGATGTGGATATTTGCCAAGCCAAAGATCCACAAATATATAAATTTACCCTAAATATATAAATTAATAAACTTCAAAAGGAATACACTTATCTACTCCCTATTTAAAACCCCGTAGCCTGGTTAGTAGTGACCCTGTGGAATGCAAGGTCCCGTTCGTTCGTTCGATTCCGGGCTGGGGCAGATACCTATATAATTATGTGATGGATAAATGTTTGTTCTCTGCTTGTGAACATTAGTGATATCTTATTTGTGTTGTTCATGCCACGCGCGACACAGAGAATCGTATTGTGGGAGTATGTATGTGTGTAAGCATTTATGTTATTTAAGCAATGTTGCTAATTTCCGCGTAAATTTTGATGTGTATAATTTATATTAATCGGTTCATAAATAAAAGGATATGTCAATCTAAAGAATACTGTCTTAACATTTTTCGGGGATAGATTAGTGAAATTACTTAAATGGAATGAAAATTTTTTTTTTGGTATAGATAAGTAAGTACCTGCATTTTTTTAAGTTACACTTACGTTTTCCGAAGCGAAACGAAAGCAGTTACTAGTTAACGAGTTAAGCAGTTACTAATTAAACGACGATAAAAGCTATAATCAATTTCACCTAGACACTGACATCAAAGCTAAGCTACGCCCGATATTGACCTAGTATAATAATATGCTATTATAAAATGAGAAATAGCCCGGATAAAGTCTAATAAATACAAGCGCATTTTACACAAAGCAGAAATATCGCAATTTAGCCTCGCAAAGAATAAATGTCCTAAAGCCTTGTTAGAAGTGACTTAACTGAGCGAAAAGTTCGAGGTTCGATTCGTGATTTTATCACTTATCATACGGTCGATGTCGCGTAGATTTCGACGCGTATGTTACAGCCGTCATCTCATATCATCAATCTCATAAACGGCTTGACTTATTTGGGTGCGGTTTTCACTAATATATTGTGTACATATATAAGTTAGCTTCAGTTAACATTATTGCTGGTTTTATTTCAATCGGTTCATAAATCAAAAAGTTAAAAGAATCACGGTCACGAACGCATAAAATTTTCCGAATGTACTATACTAAGGTATATCTATACTATACTAAGGTATAAGGTATGTTTCCTGAAGAGTTTACTAGTAACTTAGTAATTTTCAAAGTGTGACAAGCGACATCATGGCCGTGGAGGAGTAGTTCCCATATTTCTGCGCACTGGAAGACGGCAACTTTCTAGTGGGAATGTTGTTGAGAAGAATGCACGTCACAAATTACTTCTGAAATCTGCAGAGATCAAAGGAATGCGAAGACTGTAGCCAACTGACAGCAGTCTAATACCTACTAATATATTAATTGTTCAACCTGGCCTAGCCTATATTTAAATATAGCTATATAGCTACATACTCATATATTAAAACGATGACTGATCGATATCTGTACATGAAAAATATAATAAGTTAATTTAGTAAAATTAACGTGAGCAATGACTATAATATTAGTCATTAATAAAACTACACTGAACCTAACAGTCAATAACAGCACATTTATTGGTTTACTAATGAATCAACATTAATCCGCTTTATATAATTCTGATTTAAATAGACAGTATGTTATAAGTAATTAACTAATTTAACGCGAGCACTGAATATTATTACAGCCATTATAACGATATTATTATTTCATTACTGGTAATTCGATAAAACGCGAGATAATTGACGGATACTGCATGCATGTTAATTCTTACATTATGTTTCGGTAAGTAGATTTCAGACCATACAGTCTCATCGGAATGATTGACGAATGATGCGCTCATAGCCCGGCGGTTTGCGGTGATCCTAATGCCCGGATCCTATATTTAAAAAACGATTCGTTTAGCTTTAGTAGAACTATCTACGAGGCGTAACTAAAGTGTTCCTTTGGAGATATTATGAGGAACGACTTTAATGACTCGATACTAGTAACGCGAAAATGTTCGGTTTTATTATTGCTTAGGATAATTATAGGTCCGGGCATAAGTGATCGACCTGGTTAAGCAACAGCGGGCGCGGTCGGTATAATGGGTAATCGCTAGTAACAAAAAATTCTTGAGCGTTTCCATGCTTTGGAGGGTACATACATCAGTCCCGGTTATTATAGGATAGCAGTCGTTAGGGCGCGTTTGTATGACACGATAACTTTCGCGCGGCCGGGGGCCTTACGCCGTGTTTGAGACCTCCGGATGGCATAAAAACTTCCGATAGTTGGGTTGGCCACTAACCCCTCCACCGATTCGCCATGGAGCAGCGTGGTGGAGTACGCTCCAAGCATCCTCAATAATGAGGAGAGATCCGTGCTCAGGAGGGTGCCATTAATGGGTTGAAGCCAACTACATTTCTACGATAATATTTTTATTTATAATACCTATTTTAAAATATTTTTCTACATTTATTTTTATGGAAATAAGATTTTATTTACTATCCCAGATTGTTTTATTGAAATTCCAAAATGTTATTTTACATAAGTAGGAAATGTATTAATCCATGCCTATGAAAAGGTGAAAACGGTTTCTCATTTTCAGCGCATTGCACACTCGTAAGAGGATTAAAAGCTTAATTAATATAATTTATAACATGAAGGTTCTTGCAGTAATGTAATAGTTGTAGTTTCCTACTCATATTTTTTGGACATAAGGTAGCAAACGATCATGCAGCACTAACTTCCGCTGCCGCCCATGAAAACTGTGACCAACCCAGAACAAATCAGGACTTTAGTCCAGTTAGCAGTTGTAGTTGACTTATTCGTTAGTTCGTATGAGGACTGGGGCTGGTACTGCTAGTGATAGTTGGTCCTGGTAATTGTTGTTTGTAATATGTAGTGCAGTAATTTTTAGTGAGGCTCGGTCTCATTCGGTCACACATGTATTGCTACCCTTGAGGACTAAGATGGTCGCCTCTAAAAAAGTTCCAATTGCCGTTAAAACAATTATTACACGAAAGAAATGTTACTACGTATTATTACACGGGATTTAATTTATCCTCCTTTCCAGTAAGTATGTCAGTCACGCTCCCACTTCGTGTATCGACAGGCTTTGTTCTTACGCTAAGGGAGGAACGTTTGAAATAATATGTGGTTTAACAAGCTCCGTAATGTCTCTAAGACATTCTTTTGTAATTCAAGCCTTCACGATTCGGTTTGCTTTACTCGCATTATTCTACCATAATTTATATAACCACATCAAACAAGAAACGACGAAGTAATTTGTGAACTCCGCCCACCACCCTCGCTTCCATTTAACGCTTCAGGCGGAATACATTTGAATGAAAGAAGGCACGATTACTTATTATTCTTTTTGTTTTATATCAGGTACCTATATACCACGGAGCAGATACAGTGGGAGTCTCGAGGGTCTAATAATAACAAGTCCCCATAGTGTCGTACCACTGATTAACGGCCGTGACCAATAACAGTAAGGATACGTCAATTACACGCATTTAGCCGGGGTAGAATGAGTTGGATCAGTCACACTCATCAAAAGGGGTGTGTATGGGGTCAATTTTTGGAACAAAGCACCCCCTACGAGCTCAATTATTGCTTTGATTCATGGTGGAACATTCGCGAGCCGTACCTTCCCTTGGGATAATGATCCACGATTCAAATTAATGTTTTTAGGAAAACTAAGCTGTGATGGCCGGATCGCAATTTCGTGTGCTAAGTAGAAAAAGTAAATAGCATAATCGCAAGAGGTTATTAGGAAAATGACAAAATTAACGTATATTTTGTATACAATTTAATCCAGTAAGCTTGTAATGCAGTCGGATGAAACATTCAGGCTGATTACACCCATAAATTCCGCATTTACCTGTGAAATGAATAAATGGTTGATTTATTCCACCGGCACATAGGCAATGTGTCGCAATATTTTGTGTCGCCAATAAACAGGCATTGTCGAGTTACGGCATACGGGTGATGTTTCGTTTAGGACGTAGGCAGTAATGTTATGTACCTTTTTATTTTTATAGTGAGCATTTTTATAGAGGCAGGCAACTTAATGGGAAATGTGTAAGAATCACGCCACCACATCTTTATTAGGCAAAGTAGTAGATCCCATAGATTTACAGCCATTATTATCGTTACCCATAATTGTCCTACTGCTGGGCTACTATTTAATATTGTTCAAATTAAACTATGAGAATTAAAACAAGAAGAAGAAGATGATGAAACTGAAAATGATCGACGTAGGTAAAACACAATTCAATAATCTCCATGATAAATATAGCTACAATGTGATATAATCTCCACCAATTGGAGGCGAATAATGTATGTAAAGCAGTTGTGACAAAAAAGAATGCAAAAATCTATCTGTACCCGGGTCATTTTACTATCGTTAAAAGTTTACTCAAGCGTTCGTGGAACGTTGAGAATTAAGGTAGAGATCGCGTTTCTGTAGAACCTTACCTTGTGTATGGGAGTGCCCCAGAAATCGTTGAGGAAGATGTTCGAAATGGGGGTTTGCGGTCGCAAGTCTCTGTTCTCCTTTATAGCACTGATGTCGTCGAACACGAAGCCGCAATATAAGCAGTTGTGGTAGACGAGAATACACGCTAGAACGAGGATTGCTCCGAGCCCACTTCGGGGTGCCTCCTGGATCTCCTCGGCTGGTTGACTCGGGATCGTCAACCTCCGTCTACTCCGCCCGGTACGAGTCCTCACCGCAGATACCACTCCACCGAACCTACACACTCGGTCCATCGTACTTCACATAACATCCCACTCCAAAAATTTCTACCTCTCACTACACTCTACTAAACTCGACCGTCCTCCGACAATTCCCATCGAAAGGATCCCTGGAATGTTTTAGCCAGCGAAAACAAGGCCACGACTCGGGACTCGAGTTTCGCTACACAATTTACAGAACAAACGCGTCTAATTCACACAAACAACGATACAGAACTACAAAATGCAATGTTGATACTATTGTTTACGTCACCGACGAGCACATGTCACATTTTTTTTACGAAATCGCTCATTTTGACATTTGTGTTATATTCCGACACAACGCACAAGAACACACCCGTGCGATCGGCGCGTTCACCGACTACTGCCGAGGGGCGGCGAGCGAGTGCCGCGTCGAGTCACGTGACCAGTCGTTTTACTGCGGGTCGTTTTGAGATCGCGCATGCGTTCCGCTGATAGGTGGCGGCAAAATAAATATTGTCATTTGTTTTACAAATTGGGAAAGGTAAAAAATATTTTTGGCTTGTGTATATTATAATGACTGTGAAATTGACCGTGAACACTCAAAGACCTACTTGGTCACTTGGTCATTGGTCTACACTTTTTTTTTAATTTCGCCACTTAGCATCAGGTGGGATTGTTGTCAAGCATAAAATCCAAGTTTGAATGAAACTCTTTTAAACTAACCAGCTAATGTTCTAACACCGTCTCTTAACCGGACTTACTATCCCAGTCCCCATTTGAGTCTTGTTCTTAGTTGGTCATGGGCGGCAGCGGAAGGTGGTGCTGCATGCTCGTTTGCTAACTTAATTCAATAAAAAAAGACAAACATCTGTCAAATTACTCATAAAGTTAATGCGCTGTGCGAGCTATGTGCTACAATATATGTATGTAAATTCAAGAAATAGCGTTCCCGAAACGAAGGCAAGCCAAGTAACGACAAATTTAATAAAGTTAAAAGCAATATTCATTTATTTAGAAAAGGATTAAGGCAGAGAAAGGTCTAGGTGTAGCCTACGTAAATTTAAACAAATAAGGTTGTCTAACATTAAATTCTGCCTACAGACTCTGCAAAGATGAATGATCAGCCTATAACATTGAGTGATAAAATGAAATTACAATACATCCCAAATGTACTCACAAGCCATTTAATTTATTAATTGGAGAGGTATTTGGAAGTTGTTCTCAAAAGGGCGGTCGCTATGTTTACGCAGGCCAATATAAATACAAAAGATAAAGGTACTTAATAATTCTATCGAGAAATAACCTTTATACCTCAATATTTTCAGACACTGAATGATAACTTGATTTTTTTAGATATAACAAAATGTTTAGTGTTTCCATAGAAAAATAGGACGCCTACATTACCTATGTTTACTTCTACTTGATACATTTAGTGTACAGGTCGTACTCGTAATTTCCCAAACGATTCCTCTTCAGACTGATTAATTCTAGTTTGAATTCCAAGAAAACACCTTTGATATCAACATTTATTTAGTACCTAACGGTAAACGTACGATCCGATACGATTGGGTAAGCGCAATAACTTGGTAAAAGCCTATTCACATTTCTTTTGAAGCCTCCCACATTAGGTGGGCGAGAAAACCAACGGAACGTTAGCTATTCCAGTTCTTCGCAACGTAATCAGGTGGGATCGATTTCAACCATTTTAAAGTCGATATATCGTATTAGATGGTATTATAAGTATTTGAAAAGTCAATTAGCAGCGCGAATGAGAAAGGTCTCATTCGCGCTGACAGCGCGTTTTCAACAACATTTCGCGATGCCAGAAAGGTCTGGCATCCATTCTCATCCTGAAATATCATCTTTAACTTCAACCAGCGATGAAATGGTGACAAGGCTGAAAATCAGCATTCAAAATGTTCGTATGTGGTAGTTTCTATAGTATACCGTAGGTATACCTGTACTATGTTCTGTAGCTATTTTTACACTCCTGGCTAGCTCGTCCACCCTAGAATCAGTCGTCAAGATACGGAGGCCTTCGGGCGGTAAAAAATTTCCGACATTTGGGTTGGCCACTAACCGCTCCATCAATAAATAATTGGAACAGCGTGGTGGAATTTGCTCAAGGCCTCCTCAGGTATAAGGGACCCGTGCTCAGTTGTAGGTGTGTTCAGAAGCGCAACTTCAACCTGGCATTGCGAACCTTTATGTACCTAAATTTCTTGCAGGTTTATTTATTTTTAAGCCCACAATATCCCTTTTTTCAACCACTGCCGCACTGTAACGAGCCACGGCTCTAAGACCCTTTGAGGTTAATACGTCTAACAGTTTCATTGAGCCGTACTAATTATTTCCTTTTCGTGACGATTTTGGAGCGACAGCACAAAGCTAATAGAAATCTTTTCAAGTGCGTCCAACTCACGTCCCTTAGAAGAAATCAATCTTAGATTTTTGTTTCATTGGAAGCCAACACAATTCGTAACAAAAATGACATACGTCTGCTATGCTTACAAAAAAGTAAAAATTGCACACATTTAAAGAACCAGTTATACTTATGGTTAGTTATTTATTATATTTACTTAATGAATATTAATTTAAAAAAAATTCAGTAAAATATGAGCAGTAAAATAAATTAAAATGGTAACCGTAATTAACATTTCAATGGGTAATTTAATAATAATTGTGTAATTGCCTGAGTTCAGTTAACAAATCGAAATTGATCAGGAACTTGTTATTAATAATCTCGATAGTACCTACTATAATCATGCAATAATCTGATGCATACTATGGTTTTATTGCCTAATGTAATGCCTTTTCGACAGATAGTCCCATTTTCTCTTCCCTTTCACGTTTTTTTCAACGGGCAACGGCTTTTAGGCCCGTTGAGGATAATACGTCTAACAAATTCATTGAACCGTGGTAATTATTTCCCTTTCGAGACTTATCTGCTGAATAAGACAAAGTTATTAGAATTTCTACCGGGTTCAAAGTCCGGTTATCTTGACTAAATGTAAATTAATATTGATTGACATTTTTTATCACACGTAGGTAATGTGGCCCATTGATTTATTATGTACATGATCGGGTGTATTAGTAACGTAGATATTCTAACTTAAAAAGCGAAGGACATGTAAATTATGATCAGACCAAGTCCATTTCTATTAATATTTGATTTATATTTTTGAAGTCATGAGTTACGATGATGTTTTAGATCAGTTGGTATTGACCATGTTTGTCAGACATTTGTCAGTTAATGTAATAGTTATTATCACCTTTATTAAATTGAGGTCAAAATTAAACAATACCTAACAGGAAAATCTTATAAAGTTATAAATTAAATTAAGTTACCTACACAATATGGTAATAACTTCAATGAATTGTACTCAATAATTGGATTGAATTAAAATTATAATTACCAATATATCGACGCGGAATCGGCTGAAACCGAGTATGTATCGATATCGATTGACGCTGATCGGCAATCGGAAGTAATCATTTTTTTAGTGCCTAGAAAGATGTTGTTAAAGAAAGATCTGTTAACTAATGCCCAAGTACCCGTCCATGCCAGCTAGCATCTATCTTTATTTGATGTCTCTGGTGTTACAAAGGAACATTTTAACAGGTGATCCGTATGCTCATTCGTCGGCTTTTCACAAAAATTATCCAATTCTGAGAGCAACATGTAACTATTTGACAACAAAATCCAGGGACCAGCTGAAATTGGCAAAAATACACATAGTTTTGAAATAACACGAAGAAGTTGAAAAACAAAGCAAAAAACAGTAGATTGCGCGGGCATGCTGGTTTGAAAATAAAAAGAAATAAACCAATTCTGGTCCCTGTGGATAGTGGATTCATACAAGAGTTTTTTGTTCACGGCCCGGCAGAGGCATCGGCTGCAAACATCCTGGTTAGTGTTGTCAGACCATTGACGAAAATTTGGGATTTTTAAATGAAATAAATGGTTTTTGGTCGGATATTGGCCTAAATTCAAAAGTAACTTTTATTCTGGATGTGCATCCAGAAGGTTGACTTTTAGAGAATGCTATTTAGAATTAATTCCGCCATTTGTTGCACTATTTTGAGGTTTAATAAAGAATAAATAAATAACTTTGTAGATAAAATATTATGTTGCTGTATATATCTAGTTCTAATGTTATATAATAATAATAATATTCTAGTTCGGATTTATTTAGAATTTACATTTAGTGGTAATAGTGTTAATTTTAGGAAAGAAATCTTAATTTCCTAATGCTCGCTGAAATTTACCAAACAGGAAGGGCCACAGATATTGTCTTATTACTCAAAATATTGTTGATTTTCCGAATGGTCTTATTAAACCCGATATTAGAATTATTAACGATAGAAAAAAGGTTTACCCTTAAAATAGGCATTGTCCTAAATCTGGCATTTAGCAACACCGTTCCTATGGGAGTGATAGCCCTGAAAAGCTGGGGACCCGAGTGATTGATGAGGAACAAGGTTTAAGTACCGTATAAACAGACCCTCGCGCACGGCCGGCACTCGACTGCCATTTTGTTTAAACTCGCACTGCCGGTCGAATGTTTGTCGATTTATTACTAAGTCTTTAACTTGATAAAGACCTAACGACCTAGATACCCTAATATACAACAATCTGTATGTATGTTTATAAGCAGGTCTAAAGGTTCTGCTAATGTATGATACATGGCAGTACCATGTATCATTCATTAATACTCGAAAAACGAGCAGGCAACCTACCTGATGGTAAGTGATATAGACATAGACGTATGTAATTACCATCAAAGGCATTACCGATCCGTAGCTGGCCAGAAAAGAAAGAAATTATTGGCCCTTAAGATCCCTGGAAGAAGTTACAAGAAGGTAGCTAGCAGGCCAGACTTCAGCCCTACTACCAACCAGGGGCAGGCGTCTATAGCCTCTTAAGACACCCTGGTTGGACGGTATGAGATTTGGGTCATTCTAGGCCGCCGCTATACGGCCAATGATATGCTGAGATTAAACTAACATTAACTATGTAACATGGATTACCGCAAAATAACGCCTTAAATACTAAATTTATTTTTAATCAAAGAAGAGTTTATTTTAGTGGGATTTAGATTTGAAAAAGAAAAAGTGTGACGAGTTTTATTGTTAAAATCTTCCAAAATCTATTGATGATGACGGGAACATTACACCAGAGAAGTGCGTATCAATTCATCTGTCTATGTATTGTTTCATTTATTATTTGCTTGTTGTTGCATTGTAACGAATCTACAAAATAACACATAAACTAAACTTTTTTTATACTATACTACATACATGCATAGTTAGGCAAAATTACTTTAACAAAAACATAAAATTTTGTATAAATGCATTTTTAAAGCGACTTTTTTATTTACTTCTTAATTGCTAATTGTGTTTTCTTAAAGAAAAAAATATATATTTTCAGGCTTACTAAGTATTACGCTTTTACAAAATGTAGAAATTTTAGAACATACAGATCCAAATGCAGACGAATTTATTGCACCGGAACGGTTGGCATTAAAATAAAGTATTTATGTAATTTAGTCCTCTCTAAAACTTTCAACCGATTATAAATGGCGCAAAGTGATACCTGACATCATCAGTTTCAATGTTAGGAAGTATAATAGTGTTTGACTTTTTTATTTCAGTAACATCAAGTCTCGTGTTTATGAACGGGTCAAGACAAATATCAAGACTAACGACGATACTAAATACACATGTGATAGAAGTCAACGACTTATAATAGACAAGATATATTTTTTGAACAATTAAAACTTCCAACCATGTATAATTTTGGCATTTTATTTTTTCTACACGGATTTTGGAGTTAGTGAATTAAACTTGATTTCGAATAAATTCAGTTTGGATTTAAGTAAGCTTTGTGCGATTTTATGCTTATTTTTAATCTTCAAAAAATTGTTTAGTTTCATGACTTATGTGTTCTTACCATAACTTAAATATTTTTACTACCCATTATACATTTTTCCTGTTCTCACGCATAATTATATCATCACGCATCATATTTCACACACTGTTTTTTTCCTATATTTTTAAAGCTAACAATTGTCGCTCAAGAAGTTAGTGATTGTCATCTTTTTTATGATATTATTGTCATTTAATTAGTTTCCTTATAATAACGGCAGTGCATTTGTAATTTTTCTGTTTCCTGGCGAAGAATTTCTTTCGATTTAAATAAATTTAAAGGATAACTTACTTTATCTTTTTGTAGCGAAAAAATGAAAACAATGTTATCTATAATAATAAATGTCTGAAAACATTGTACGTGTTATTTATTTACATGTTATACGGCATACAGGTTTCATCACGTAAAAATAGAGCAGATATTCTGCTTTGCGAGAATTTAAATGAAATAATGTTCACACCAGTACCAACATTATACTGCCTTTCTTGTCATAAAAGTGATTCAATCGCTCCCTACACTAGGTTTCCATGATGCGACCGACACTACCTATAAATGTTATTAGTTTCAGAAATACAGATAGTTACAGCGAGAAGAATTGCTTTAGATTGATAGATACCTACATAATAATATATTCAAAATTATGAATGACACCTAATTATGTGTTATCTGCCATTAACTGGCTCTCTAGCTATTAATATTGTATAAAAATCTAACCCTATTATAGAAAAAACAGCTTGCCATTTTTGAGGTAGATGATTCTACATTTACTGAGCCGAAATTTGTCTTATTTTTACATTATACTGTGCCGTATTCTTGACTGATGACATGTTATATAATAGCGGCTGTACACTCTCGTGCGAGAGTACTCGCTATGTCTCGTACCAAGTACATTCTCATACGAGTGCACTCGTTTAGCAGTCTCGCGAGAGTGTACAGCCGCTGATAAAGTCAGATGCAACCGGACGCGCAACTGCTGCGGCGCATCTATTTGACGTGCGGGGCGGGGCGCGCGGGTGAAATTTGATTTTTTCCTAGCTTTATACCCCCTCTTAAATGTCTCACAATGCGCTGCTACTAGAGTTTACAAGATATACTATGTTTCATGTAATATGAGCCGAGTTTTGAGACATGTAAAGTAGATGTACCTATAACAATTAATATAATTATTGTCTACCAATAAACAAGCAATCCTGTAAGTAATCATATATTGAACTATGGTTGACAAGATATACTTCATACCATTGTGACTACATCGGTAGGTCCCAACGCTGTCCAGAACGTCAAGACCTCCTTCCCCTCCCGGCGATATACCAACTAACTGTCACGGAGAGGGTATAAAGCGTAAATACAAATGTCACGATATAATGGACATTGACTTTCAGTGCGATGCAATTTGCTTATTGGAGGCAATAATCGGACTACTTCGGCGTCGCAAATTTAAATGATCCTGTTTGTCTTATGTTCCAGTGAAGTGTTAAATTGATTTCATTTTCAGCTTAAATAAACTGAAATTTAATACCTCGTGACGAAGCTTGTGCTGTTATGGTATTTTTTAAGGTAAATAGAGATTATAACATAGTTCCACATAATTGTGTTATCAGCATAATATTATTATGTGTTAACAACGTATCAACGTACAAGTTGAGCAAATCTATATCCATCTAGAGGGTCTACCGAAAGTGATCCAATGGGAGGACGGTGATAGATAAGATCATTAGTTGCCAGAAAATGTAAATTTTATTTTTGGAACGTCACTATTTTCACATTTATCGAATTTTTAAAGAAATTTTAAATTTCAGTGGAATTTCATACGAGTAGGTAACAAACTGGATGGCAGGTTCCCCCAGCGACATCCAAGAGAAGGGATCTGGCGCCATAGCTTGTCCGTTGTCAGCAGCATCATGGGAGTTTTCCCAATCCGCACTTGGCCAGCGTGGTGGACTCTGGCCTATACCCGTCCCATAGTGAGAGGAGACCCGTACCCAGCAGTGGGACAGTTGTGGGTTGTGATTATGATGATGAAAAGATTATACTTATTAAACTCAAACTAATACTGATAGTGAACATGATTATGAACATTGTTTTCTCCATCCACCTTTATCCACCAGATCCACCCTTAGTTTTATTGATTCGCCTATATAAAGTAAATAAATTATATTTAGTCGCTTGGTACTTTTGCTGATTCCAATTCCTCTTCTTTCTATTCCCAAATAGAAGACATTTTATTACTTTAAAGTATAATATTCAATTTCAATTTCATTATTATAATTGGTTGAGCTATTTCCACAGTGAACTGGCTTTCTTTACACTTCGATACATTTTTTGAAGATGGAGAAATAAACATTTTTCTTTCTTTTTTCTAAGTGTAACAGATGTCTAGGGTTCAGAGCAATATTTTAAACAAATGTTCGCGGTTTACAAATTTCGATATTAACAGAAAATTTATATTTGATTGAAGCCATTACTGAAATGATCAGCACCTTGATCCGCGGAAGGGCGATAAATCTTAACTTTGCCATTAAACAACGCGAGACAGCGAGACCTCGGGATCAAATATCCCACTTTACTTATTCCCGACTTTGTGTCACAGAAGTTTTATGACTAACCAACCCTTTTCAAAGTAAAACGTTAAAGTGGAACCGTTAGATTTTTTTTATAACTTTAGTATTTTTTTGTATTTTTTCATAAAAACATTTTTTATGTTAATAGAGTCTGAAACTGAACCAGACGAACCGCCTGACAAATCCAGCCCGTATATATTATTTGGTGATAGTAAGTAGTCGTTGTTACCCATGGATATCAAAAACATGATGCGTAGCCGAAACGGAAAGAGGAGAGAAAAAAGGAAAGAAACTAATATTTTTGAAGTGAAAACTTCTTTAGCGGCGTTGTGCACTTTTGGGATGGGTATAAAATGTTATGGGTACTCGCGTCAGGACACGTGTCTTAATCGAAAATTCGTAAGACGGGTATTTTAGAATCAAGGAGCTACTGAGATACTTTGTGATAGGGTTCCTTTTTAAACTGTTAGTGTCCTGATGTAAAATTCGTAAGGGGTATTTTAGAATCAAGAAGCTACTCAGATATTTTGTAATAAGGTTCCTTTTAAACTGTCAGTGGTGACTGTTATTTATATGAAAATGAAAATGAAAAAGTTGTACGTAGGTAGTAGTACAACTGATGTACTTCTGTTATTAAATTAAATAAATGTTCAAGTTTTCTCTTCTGCCGACACTCCCGGATTGCGTTGTTTTTTTTACGATATGCGCACATAAGCCTTCATCCTGTAAATAATTAAAAAATCTATAGAAACCTCCTCCGAACACCACTAACCATGTACAAAAGTCGTAAAGATAGTAGATGTAGCTACCGAAGCAATGATAATAATAATTATTAGACTTTGGCGACACTTGTTAAGCTAAGAGGTACTCAACATATATTTGCACTTAGGAATTAATCTATTATTCCCACTACCGTGAGAACTGCTTGCTGTTGACTACATGTTACAAATGGTTCACATGAACATGTCACTAAATAGTATAAAATATTATATTTGTCTGTTTGTGTAAACGCGATCATCCCAGAGATTATAATACTAAGTGGAATTTTAGTTATACATTCACGAAGTAGATGTATAGGTACATGAAAAAAATTTTTTTGTGATAGAGCATAATTTGAGAAGTGAAATTTTAAAATGAATATTTATAATATTATAATAAGGTGAATAAGTAAATATATTAATCGCAGCATTTTTTAGTGCTGACACTTGTCAGTTAGTTGGAAGTCTTGAAACATTGAAAATGTGTACATAATATTCTTTCTTGGGTTTTAGTTCAACGACACAAAAAAATCCTAGTCTTTGTAAGCGTTAATTAGTAAAAACCACAACAGAAATGATGACTGCACAGATCAAAGACGAAGTGATCAATCACAATCATCTTTGTGCCCCATTACAAAGATCTTCAGCAGGATCAACCATCCGACATTGTTTCTTCATAACTTTATCTCCAAACTTTTACAGGAAACCGCAAATGTGGAACAAAGACAAAACATTTTCAGCAGAGTCAATATTCTTCTTCATAATACTGTAATACATTTTAAATCTGAGCAAGGTATAAATAAAACCAAAACGTACTTTTGAAAATCCTAGACGTAATAGAAGAATATTTTGGAAGACATTAACTAAATAACTGCAAAGTCAGGGTGCTTCGGTTTGAATAATCTTGAATTTCAAAGTTATGATAGAAGGTTCAAGACAAATTCAAAGCAGGCACGGTAATGATTTTACATTAGAACACGGCAAATGTTTCTCTTCAATTGCACAGGATTAATTTCAACGACTTGAAAACGCTCTCATGAAACAAGTGTCTGAAATTGCTTCAAGTTTGATGTATTTGCGCTCGCTCCTCTAGAGATAAATTTGTTCGAAAACTTGCTGAATGTGAAAAGTTTGAAGCTCACTTCAATCCATTACACGAATGAAATATTTATTTGTTTTCTGGCTTTACTGTGGGAGGACGCGACCTTACAAATCACAAGTTTATCATTAGTCGGGCGCTTGTTTCGCGAGATTCTGCCTCCTGTAACTCCTACTATTATGTAGACATCATTCAGACAGGATAATACAACCCTTACTTGTTACTGTTTTCTTCATGATTGCCAGGATGTTAACATGGCGCGCTTAAATGCGCATATATTTTTCTGTGGATAAGTTCACTCTGCTATAAAAACTCTGTAATACAGATTATAAACTCGAATATAAAAAATGTTCCTAAGAAAATATTGTCGATTTTCACAAAATTAACGACATGCGTTCCCAATTCAAATGCCTAAATAAACGCTGTTGGTTATACAGAAAATTTCGTCTTCTTTCATTAGGAATAATAAGTCAATGTCATCCTTCCTAAAATAAAGAAAGTAGGTTTGGCGTTTTCAAACTTATAAATACTTACTATATACTTATAATACTTCTATATTTTTTATTGAGTAATTATAAGAATATGGACAAAGACTCTAATTTGGATTACAATAGGGAGTCCACTATGCTGACCAATTAAAAGGTCTTAAGTTATTCAATCATTAATCACTCGACTCAGTTAATTGAGTCGTTTGGGTTGTTAACAACCCAAAAAAATCAGTAAACGCTAACAACTCAAACCGCCGCTCTAGGATTCCCTGTGTCGCAGGCGGCAAGGACAACACAAATAACACATCACTCACACCCATGACCCAAAAACAAACATTTATCTGTCACACAAATATCAACTCGACCGGGTATCGAACCAGGGATCCCTTGCTACGGGATCGTCTTTCCAAGTTCCTAGTTATTTAAAAAGACACCAATAAGAGATTGAAGCTTGTTATTCAGCTTTACATAAATCGATCAATCTTTACTGTGTTATAGGAAGTGATATGTTTGAAATGTAATATCGGGACGGTTTATTTAATATACCATCCATCAATCATGTACACGATATACCTAACGTTGGTAACAGCGTCGCACATCGTGTGGTGTGAGTCAGCTTTGGGACTTGAGCTCCATTAAAATTTATTATTATAAATTTTAGAATAACAGTTGTAGATATTTCCTTAACTACATTAGTAAATCCAGCTAAGTGACAGATATCAGTGGCTAACGAGGCTTCAGCCCACCAATGGAGCGTGACGGCCGAACTATTAATTGACATACATATTAGGGCCGCAATGCGTGTGACGTTTATTAATAGACGAGGCAACTTGTCGATCGCACGGCTCATTATTTCTTCGTTCATACTACTATTAGTATATATCATAATTCGGATATCTGAAATTTCTGTATCTACAGGTATTAAGGGGCCAATGCAGTCTTTCGTGCATGAAGGCTTAATCGTGGTCCTGCTCGCTTCTCCAGTGCGGAACGATGGAAGGGTGAGGAGAAAACTCAAGTGCTGAAGGTTTGTATGTTCACCAAAGGCCATCGTTATAATACAGGCCTGTACCCTATCTTTATTCAACTGCCACACCTAATGATTGAAATTAAAAATAACATATTATATCGGTAGTATTAGCCAGCTTCCTTTTTTAATGTGAATGTCCACTCGATTAAAAATATTGAGCCATAATCTATTAGGACGGCTATGTGCTGATAAGCAGACTTAACGCACACATTTTAAAGAAACTTCAGAATCTGTACGATGTTTGTTTCCCGTGATTATATAGTATCTTATTTTAATTAGAGAGGTTGGTAAGATGCGAAATCGAGCCCCTCGTACAAAAAATCGCCATTCAGGCTTAAAGAGAATCACTGAAAATTAAATAAGGTCCCAATATTAGCAATAATTCCAACCAACTTAAACGTGAATTGAATGTTTTTGTGGGTTTAGCTCTCTTAATGGTATACGAGTATAAAGGAAAAGCAAATGATTCGGTAAACCCAGTCCTCTCGAAACGTATTCGAGGACCGACCCCGGAGGGAAAGTTTTGATTTAGTGCTTATTGCTGTCCCAGTTGAAGCCCCCTTTAAACTTAGCCATCTAATAGAATAAAGCCATTCGAACAACGTCGATGCCCCAGCATGCACAGTCGAGTTCAACAGTTATTACAGAAAATATACCGAGTTATCGCTGCGACTGTATGAAACAAAATCTAATGGTATTCGATTGAATGAATATTCTATACTGTTTGGCAGTGCTGAGTTTGTGAACTGGTTCAAACCGGATCCGATTTAAAGTCAGCATTTTAAATATCATGTTTGAAACCAGTGTTACAAAAATTTTGGTATAGTATACAAATATAATGAAAAATCGTTTGTTTATTTGAAAACAGTGATTTTAAAATATCAAGGAATTTGTAAGACCTAAAACAAAAATCCTTTTGATGAACGATAGGATTTCATTAATTTTTAACCGACCTCAAAAAAGGAGGAGGTTCTTAATTCGACTGTATTTTTATGTGTGTTACCTCAGAACTTTAGATTGAGTGAACCGATTTCGATTATCCTTTTTTTATTTGAAAGCTGGTGCTTCCCGTGTGGTTCCATTTTATTTTGAAGTCGGTTTTTTACTTGTAAGATTATAATATTTGGAGTTGTGGTGCTAAAATTAACTAACATCATCCCCATTTGGTCACAGTTGTCATGAGCGAGCAAATGGGTGGTGCTGCATGCTTGTTAGTCCTCGGTTCGTTTCAGGAATCACACTTATTACTTACCTACTTACAGTCGAATGAATGATTATACGCGTTAGTGGAAAACACAAAGATTTTTAAAAATTATTTCTCATTCATTCAAGAGATAATTCATATTGTGTTATTAAATACTCCTTGTTATAGCTTTTCCCAAAAATCTTCTCGGTAGAGACATCGATCGGTTGAAGGTTAAATAGATTTAATGCAAGAGCCTCTTAAGATTAAGCTATTTATAGGAATAAAGCCATTCAAACAACGTCCTCGCTCGAGAATGCACTATTGAGTTCTACGGCTATTACCTACCTATACAAATGTACCAATTTATTACCACGACCGTAGCAAACGTAAAACGTAATGTTCGATTCAATGAATTTCCTTCAGTACTGTTTGGATGCAGAGTTGTTAAACCGGTTTTAACCGGATTAAACTGGAATGGTCACTTTTGCATAAATATAATTTATCTTATTACAAACAAAAGATAAAAACAGACGCAGAGAAAGTTATGGATGTCCAGAATATTGGATGATTACAGCGAAATAAACATTTTCATATATGAAATGGATTTAATAGAAACATTTGATTTAGAACTTGCTACTGTTTCGGACAGAATTCACTTTGAGCTAATCCATGTAACAGAATAAACGTTCGTGCTCGAGCATGCATGGCTCGATTCAGCAGCCATTATAGAAATGTATCAACTTATTGTCCCAGCGTAGGAAACGTTAAATGTAATGTTATTCTATTAAATGAATATTCTATAGCACTTGGCACTGCTGACCATGCGATCCAGTTTAAACTGGATTCGAATGTAACGACTTATATCGGTCAGCGTTTTTAAATTTTTACCTCCATTTATGAAAAATAAAACGTGGAAAGGAAAATTATTGTAGTAATCTTGTTAAAGTCAGACAAAAGCTTTAGTCCCGTTCGTAATGATCTTGTCTGCTGGGCAAAGAGCTGTACAAAGTCCAGGGTTCGTACTTTAAAGATTGTTTGAAAAAAGTGTTTTTTTTTTAATAAATTCTAAAAATAGAAGACTTTTTTTGTCTGTCTGAGGTGCATCTGTTTTTAATTAATTTACATGATTTTATATGTTTATTTTTATCCTGTGATCAGATTAGTTTCGTAAGGTGTAATTGAGATAAGGGATCGACTCCTGAATTTTTTGTATCATTTAAGATTATTATAACTTTTATATTCTAGCTTTACTTTATGTATTATTTACCGTTTATGTCAGTCATATGGTCACCAAATCTGTATGTGCAAAATTTCCTATCACACGAGATTAGGTTTCAAATTGTTCATTTGATGTAACATTCTAGAACTACTCAACTTAGCAAGACTGTCTCCAATATTTTACATTTTAAATCGAGGTATTCCATTGTCGCTACATTTGTTCTTGTTTGCCCAGTTTTGTATTTCTTTATTTGTTACGCAGAGTCCCAGATTTATCACATAAAACTTGTTTACAGATGTCTTGACGTAACTGGGATTTATTGGTTTAGTTTGTACACCTTCTAAAGTTATTTTAAAAGTCTTTTAGATAGAAGATCAGAGTAAACGAAGTATGTTCGAAAGTTAAAATGTTTTATTAAACCAATCTCTAATGCCTCCTTGTGGGCGCGCTGAAGGCCTAGAAGGGGCGGTAAGGGGCCCAAAAAAGTGGGGGGTGTTGAGTTAGTCGTTTTATTTGCTCTCACTGGTAAAATAGTCTGGCTTATAACTAGATCACACTAATATAGCACATTATAATAAATGTCATTGTGGTTTTTAGGTTTTGGTGAAGTAAAACGTGTGCTTTGAAGTAAAACTTTAAAAGTGGGCGGTAGTTGAAATAAGTTTGAGAACCTCTGTATTAAACTGTCGACTGTGGCATTTGTATTGGTGTGAATTTCTGTATAATACCAGGGTGACTGCAATTGTTGTTTAATGGTTTGAACATCGATCATTCACAAGAGAGTCTAGTTTCAAATCCAGCATTGACCTCTATTTTTAAAAATTAAGGGTTTGAAATAAATTAATTGTCATTTGCATTCTTGATTTTTTTGTTATGTCTTTTCTTACAACATATCTGTCACTTTATGGCTTCAACCTATTAGCGGTTAGCTACAGACGCTACAGGACGTCTCCTGTAACGTCTGTACACCCGTCGGTGTCTCGGGTGTCTTAAGGGAGGAATCCTAGAACATTCATGTATGTGAGGGTTTGAGGTTATATTAGTTTAAAAACATTTGTTTAATTGTAATTTTAATTGACTTTTATCTTTTTCACTGAGTTTGTTATTCGGCAAGGAGTGTAGCCCCGGCCCTAAGGGACATTTACCACTTAACTTATTTTATTTTTAAGGAGTCGACTTACTTTTACTCGTTGTTTTTTACTTGTTACGTAAGTCTTCGTTTATAAACAAATATACTGTTATTATCTTAATAAAATTTATCATAATAACAGGGTACTTTGTAGTTGTGTTTTCAAGATGTAGAAAAATTACACCTTTAAATATTAATTCATACATTTTTACTACCGGTAGATATTTTTAAGACATATCTATTCTAAGTAAGAATGTAAGTGTTGAATGTAAAGACAAAAAAATGTATGAATACCTACTTCTGATTTATTATCCTACAAATGAAGTTGTAATTTCTTCATTCCCCAGAAAACCCCACAAGACGTCTCCTATTTGTCGACTCAATGGCTCAATTCGATCTATTTGACATTTTCAATTAAATTGCGCCAGTGAGACGCGACGTCAAGAAATTCTGTTTAGCGAATTAATTTGCAATGCTGATATGTCTCTTAGAATTTTATTTACGTTATTCGCATAAAATTGCTGATTTTGTTTGAATTATTTGAAACATTTTTAAATCATTAGAGTTTTCCAGAAATCCTTTTGATTTGATTTGATGATTTTCTAATATTAAGTATACGGAAAAATGTGCCAAGGAGTTTCTTTCGCCGTTTCTTCTCTTCTGAGATTTAATATTTTAAATACAATATTTCATATGGCACCTTTTTTAAACGGGGCTAACTGCAATAAATTGACGTTTATAATAATTACCTATACGTAATGAAATAAATGATTTGAGTTTGAGTTTATGGTAAGCAACTATTTAGCATCTTAATTTGTTTCTCTAGATTTCCTTTTGACTTTTTGAGCAGTATGACGTCTTCGTCTTACATGAGGACTAATCCTAATGTCGTGTTTGAGAAAAACCTGAGTAGACCGTGAAGCGGCCCAGAAGTTTTCGGAACTCGCTACTTTTATGGTATTGGGGTCAGTACTCTAGGCCCACCAATTAGAGTTATACCTACTATCTACTTGGAGATTGTGGGCCGGCCGGTCCCTTCACAGGACAACTTGGTTTGCCGACTTGGGACATGGATATGGTGAAGTCACGACAAGCCTAAATCACGCTATCGAAGTTCTCTACACCGCTCGCATAAATACAAGTTCCGACCGAGGTTAGTCGGAGCTTGGCCGCTCCCCGAGGTCTGTCGTCTCGCCCGGCGGGAGATCTCCCTTTGCCAATCAGATTATTCTAGACCACCACAATACTGCTAAAACTAGTAAGTTAGCTAGTAGTAATGTTATCGTAATAAAAATCCTCATGTTGAATATGTTTACAATATTAATTGTGAATTAAATTCCGAGAAATTCTTCTCAAGTACTTAATTGTCAGAACTAACAGTGCCATTTACAGGCTCCACGAACTTGAAATTCGAAGTGTAGAAACTACACCCTTCAAACACACACGCAAACTTGTTTGAAGTGACTCACTTTACACTAGAATTCGTATGTGTCTTCATTATCGCCGCCTTCATTGGGTACGAATAATATCCGTCATGTTCATGACGTTTAACTCTGGTAGGTATGTATGGATATTTGAACAAGGAGAATAATATTTTCTTCTCTTTATATATTGTTAGGCGATTTTGTCGTGAGGAGGGTCAGATAATTTTAAAGCGAGGGCGGGTCCACTAGTTTGATAATATACAATTATGCTTTTGATACACTGCTAAACTTCCTGAACGAGAGAGAGCACATCCTCTGATGTGCTGCGATAAGCAATAAAAAAACAAGCAATTAAAATAATTGTGACAGTTTCAAAATGTTCCAGAACTACCTATTACAAATAACTAAGTTTCTAAGCCAGATTTTTATCGCCAGTAGTAAGCAGCATCTGTTAAGATGAGGAATAAATAATATTTTTGAAAATTCAATTCTTAAGAGCATAAATAAAAAATCCAAGCGAACGAAGTTGCGGGCACGTACTACGTAGCAATGTCATAGACTAACGCTTAAATAAGGACTTGTTTGATTTGTCTGCGGAGTTTTGAACTGTTTGTTTCACGGCAACTTTTAACGAGACTGTATTGACTCATGTGTCGTTTTTGGCTTGTTAGTATTTGTGTTAAAATATAAATACTTTTAAAATGTCACTATATAGGCTATAGCCTATATATTTATATATTTTAGCTATAGCCTATATATTTCTTGATAAATGGACTACCCAATACAAAAACAAACAAACAAACAAACAAACATACCTACTCTTCAGCCTTATAATAATAGTACTTATTGAATTTGCATTTATTGATATTTATTGTTTTTTGACGCCTAATACATTCATAATGCTAATACTGTCAGTCCAAATATTGATGTAAGAGGTATTGCTCTTAGGACTTCTCACGTCAGGCTCTTTTCACGTCATTTCCGTTTCTTCGACTTTCAAATCACAACGATGCTAAAGAAGTTTTCACTTCAAATAAACTACAAGTATAGTGAGACCAATAAAAAATACAGAAATACGAATGTCTGTAGTTCAGCACCTGTACCAAAATTTGCATTTTGTTTGAACTGTCTAACAAGTTTTGGCCAGTCAGTGCTGCGGGCAAGTTTTAATGAGCCGCTATTGACTCGCGCTTGTCGCGTCACTGGCTTGCTAATCTTTGCGTAATTATGACTAACTCTTCTAATCTGGGAATTAAATTCCGTTTTAAGTTTACGCTTCATTTGACAGTGTCTGGTAGTATAGGATTCCTGTATAGAACGACCTTCACCGAGCTGGGTAATGGATGAAAAGTATTTTATATTAAATTAAATATGTAAATAAATATATGGGTTGACTAAAAAATTTCAGTCCAATACATGATTAATTAACAATTAATTATTATTTTTTAAACATTTACAAATACAGAGCTCGTTGCAAAAGTAGGTAAATACTTAGAGTGACTGTATTTTGATATACATATTTTCAATATTTTGACTACTAATACAATGCTAAAATAGCTTCTAGAGGTACTGCATGCTACCCCTAGATCAAGAATAGCAAATTTGAGACTATGTACACAATTAATTCAATTTTGTATTAAATAATATACAAAACAAACAGATGGCCCTTTTATCAAAATTAACATTTTTCGTAAAATGTTATTTGCATTCAGCTAAATTTTTACCCAAATTCAAATATTTTACCGTCCATCCAATCAGGGCAAGTAGTTTCCGAGTAGATACGGCGCGGAACGGCGGCGTCCTCAAGATGTTAGGTGGAGCTTCAAGTCTGAAACTTCAAAAATTAAATTATATTTTAAAATATTTTTTAAACATTATGTTAAAAACTTGTTCGGAAATAAATTAAATTGACAAGTGAAGGTTGTCATACTTCAAATAAATATATTAGAAAACATTTTAAAGAACTCTCTTGTACCCGTATTTCATGTCGATTCTCAAAATCTGATAATTATGATATTTCATCGAATTAGGAACGTTTTGGGTAAGATCCTCTGAAGAAGAGTGTGAATTTCAATACACTATTCTTTAGAATGGATGAGTAATAGATTAGGCATTTGAACATAAATGAACGCACGGGGAATCTTCGTCTCTTTTAGGTAGTAGAGCCTAGAGTTCGGGGTAGTTAGTACTACCCCCGCCAAGCCACTTATTACCATTTCTACCGTGTGATAATTGTTTTAACAGCAATTGTGTTCCGGACAGAAAGGTGTGGAGCCTGCTACACTTTTTTAGAGGCGACCATCTCAGTCCTCAAGGGTAGCAACACATCTGTGACCGAATTAAAAAGAGACTCTAACTAACAATACCTAACAGGACTAACTTTCACAAAAATCTGTTGACAAACAGTAGAAAAGGCTTTAAAATGTTTGTATGCGATGCTTTTCACGTTACACTGGTTTAAACAACATCTAATCCCAAAATAGTTTTAATACTCAATTTAAAATAGTATTTATCCTCGATTAGAAACCTTTTTAGAATTTATTTAAAAGTTAGCAGTGTTGAAACGATAAAGTCCGAATTAAAATTGGTACGCCGTGTATCAAAATACATTTGATTACGCAAACTCCAAATTAAATCTCGGGTATTGGAGTACGTCATAATGTACCATGTTTGGTGCCCGTCGAACAATTTAATAACATTGTAATAGACGGTTGAATTGTTCGGGCGCTGTATTTAATTAAGCTCAACCCTTCACCGTCCCTCTTTATACGGACCCGACTTTTTCATGTTATTATTTCTACGCTGAAGTTAACAGCTGAACCTATGAATAAAATTTAACAGGCGTTTTACATAGCGTTGGTTTTCCAATAAGATTAAAATGTTGATGTTTTAATGAAGTTTTAATCAACTTTCAGGTATCAATATTGCATTATTTGCATTTAAATTATTTAATAAATTAAATTTGACGTTTAAATTATTATTCTGATTATTCAGTTTTTTTTGACAGAAATAACTAAAATACAGCACATTACAGTACAATGCTGCAGTTAATATTAATTCGTGAATACAATTAAGTTTTAATTATAAACGATCAAAATTGAAATATTTGTGCTGCTCACTATGTTTCCTTTACGTAACTAGACATGTAGGAAAAAACCGTTACCGGAAATTATATTACCATTGATTTTATTAATAAAGCTTAAATATATAAAAACCAAGTATAAATCCGGTAAGTAAGCCAAAAAGAATGATTTTGTGACATCTCGTCTTCTCCCCTCGCCATTTCGTTTGGCTGTCACGTTATTGAATCCTTTTCCAAGTCTCACACCTGTGACTTTACGTCAAAGCGCGTCGTTTGGCCGTATACGCGTAAACTTAGTAATGAAAATTGGATAACACAATGGTAAATCGAAAAAGAACCCCATAGAATGAATAATGAATACAAGGAGAAAGATTTATGTATTAAGAATTGCAGGCAGACGTCTAAATGAATCGATATTGGTGTGATGAATGTAATCGCTGAAAACTTTGGGTTTGGAAATAAGAGCAAATAAACATCTGTGACAGAAATGAAAACCAATTTGCTGTTACATTTTTGTTGACTAATTCATGACATACTCACTATAAAACTCAAACGTGATTTGTGATGAAACGGTAATTCGAATAGAAGCAGAGAAATTGCGTTATTAATAAAATTTATCTAAGAAATATTTATAACCAGACTCTCGTATTTTTACAACAGTCAGACTCAGTCAGAATCAGTTTGATATCTCCTTTTACACCTATACGGTTAAAAGGTTCCAAATGTGAGCATTTTGTCACATATTGCCTACGATTTTTCGCTCATTTTTTGGGTGATGAGTGACATCTGACGTGACTCGTTTGCTCATGTTGAATGCGAACTCAATGTGCCTTTGTTTTTGTCATAAGTAACGAACTGACAGGTGAGGTCTACGATGTTGAGTGGCAATACTGGATGCGCATAGTGAATGCGGATGGTTGCATATTAGCCGGTGCGGCACGGAGACGGTATAGGTACGGTTTAGTCAATTAACGTACCACAAGAATAGCTCTAATCAGCACGGATTTCTTTTTATAAGACGAGGCCAACAAAAATAACTTATTAAGCAAATGAAATACATAAAGCTTCAAATTTACAGCCCCACATGGCCACACCATTAGGGGTGGACAACCCTTATCACTTAGGGGTATGAAAAATACATAGTAGCCGATTCTCAGACCTACTGAAAATGCATATAAAATTTCATAAAAATCGGTCAAGCCTTTTCGGAGGAGGAGAAGGTAACTAACATTGTGACACGAGAATTTTATATAATAATATAAGAAAGAAGATTATAATGTTATCAGGAATCCAACGAATTGTTCATAAACAATTAAAAATTAAATTAAAAATAAGGTAGTCTGTTGCATTTGGTAGGGGTATTTCTTCTTTTAGTGTTTTCTTGGGTTTATTTTTCTCCGGGATATTCTGTTCCTTCTTGGCCGCTTACGCACGGATAACACTTACGGATATCCATGGGTGGTGGTTACCACTTACTAGCGGCTGACGCGTCCCACATCACTTAACTCAGTTGATCAATTGTGATTGACACATTCCGTAGGGCTACGACTCCTTTTTTTCTGTTTATCGGCGTTACTGCAAATGCCAAGTGTTTTGGCAGCTCAGTAATGAGTATGGTAGAGCCCGGGTACGCAATGACACCAGCTGAAATTATAGTTTAGTAGGTGGTCTATAATTTAATTTAGATTTCCTGAAATTGACTGTATTACAAATTATTATTCACCTAATCTATGCTTTCGTACAATTTGGGTATCAAATGAAAGGACTTGCTGCGAATACGAATACTTGTCCAGCGATAACTAAAAATTAAAAAATAAATTAAAACTATTTTTTAACAACAAGCTTTTATTGAAAAGCACTAAAAATAATAAAATAAACTTTTCCTTTATATCTTTTGCTATCAAATTAAAACGTCCTTACATAATTTATATGATATAAAAGCTTGTCGCGAGATTTAAGTATATATTGGTGTATATTATACATTTAAATATAAGATTTTTGTTAAAAACTTACTTTTACTTTTTTTTTTACTTTTTTTTACTTTTAATATTTTTTACATCAAAAAGTTAAAGCACAGTTACGACTGTGTTTGATACAGTGTCGTCACGCCAAACCTAGATCATGCTATCGAAGTTTTCAACACTGCACCCATTATACAGGAATCCGAACATGATTTGCTAAGTTATCATAAGTTTGTGAATTTAGTTAGCACTAAGACTTCACATGACACTTAAAATAGCAACATTTGGCTCATCGTGGAAGAGAGATTCAATGAGATCTGAGAACGGTGATGTCATCGAAGTCGTATGATATTTATTGGCGGCAACGTTACCTCTACTAACATTATTTATTTCACGAATACGACTACAAATTTAATTATTTACGAACATAAATTTGATTATTCTGTGTTTACATCGTGTTAGATTGATTGGACGATTACTCATGGGCTTACCAGTATTAAATATTATCAAACGGATTAATACCCAAAGACCTGTAATGTTGTATTGTGAACTGTATTTTTGTAGTGATTTAAAATGTGAATTATATTTTCTTAATACAGTTTATATACCGGTTTTATTTAGTTCAAGAGTTCTCTACGTTGCTTAAAAAAGGAAAAACATAGCTAAAACCTAATAAAAAAATCGCCATATTTGTTCCTCGATTGGTATTGAAACAGCGAGGCGTCCCACGTTCAATATAAAATCGGCCATCGGCACCACGGAAGTGATCGGCACCGTGTCGGTATCGGTGCTGTAAAATAAGCACCGTACGCTGACCCTGCGATTAGCATTTTGTGGTGAAGTTGTGTTGACATAAATTGACAGGTGATCCGCCCGTTTTCGCATATTGAATGTCAGGTATTCATTTCAGCTTTACCGGCTTTGCTCAGTGCGTTGAGGTATTGAATACTTCACTCTAAAAACGCACTGACGATCCACATAATATTTTTTCATTGATTTTATACCATAATATATATCCATTTCATGTCTTACAGAATGGTCTGGGGTCTGCTCCATTGCTAATTTTTAAACTTCAAGTAATAACAACTTTTAAAACGCAGATACCGTATTAGAAGTTAGAAGTTTATCTCAACAACAAAACGTAAATTTCGACCCTTTTTTACCCAAATTTGGTAACCAGGAAAGTTATTTTTATTTTCCAGGATAATAATTAAATAATCCTAAGTCTCCAGTGTACACTTTGAAAGTATTTCAGAAATCGGTGCAGTATTAGTTTTGGAGCTTATTCAATGCAAACAAACAATCAAATCTTTCCTCTTTATAATATTAGTATACCTAGTATAGACATACACCAGGAATTATGAAGTAACTATTTACTTATGTTGGAGAAGGCATTTTCTCTATTATGTAACGTAATCACAAACAATAATGTAACTTTAATCAATCACGGACTCCTCACATTACCTTTCGTCGTTAGCCCTAATTGGGGATCCCTCGGGAATCACTTCTGTAGTTTCCTAAGTGAAAATCAATTACCGGGAATCGAATAAGGAACAGCTTTGCTGTGTCAATGTTCAGACTGTGAGTTATCAGAATGATGAAGAAACAAAAGAAGAATTAAATCAATATTCGTGTTCATACCATACCCAAATCTTATAGAGCCAAATTCAGAGATGTTTATTACATAAAATAAAATAAGATAATTAAGTGTGTCTGCGATAGAAAAGCTATGACTGCAAAGCGAGGGGTCCTGGGTTCGATTCCAGGCCGGGGCAGATATTTATGTGACAGATATATATATGTTTGCTCTCGGGTCATGGGTGTTAGTGATGTGTTATTTGTGTTATCAATGCCACCCGCGACACAGGGCATCCTAGTGCGGAGGGGTCTGGGCACAGAGTGTATGGGTGTGTAAGTGTTTGGTGTCTAACTTATACCATGTAAAAAATCTTATATATAAAATTCTCGTGTCACAATGTGAGTTACCATACTCTCCTGAAACGGCTCGACCTCTCTTCGAATCTCATGAAATTTTGTGTGCATATTGAGTAGGTCTGAGAATCGGCCAACATCTATTTTTCATACTCCTAAATGTTAAGGGTTGTCCATCTTGATTTTTTTGATTATTTTTTTATGGTGTGGCATAAAAAATACACATAATCCCAAAATTTTACTTCCCTGCCCCCAACTCTCAAATTTAAATCGCGGTTTAATCATTCACAATCTACATATATGGCGGAACAACGTTCGCGGGGTCAGTAAGTACATGATATATGAATGTTGTACTGAATAAATTGGAAATCGAACCACAACGGCCACAAACTCTGGGCCTGCAATTGGGCTACAAGTATTCTTTACATGATTAATTTTAAACTCTGGTTTTAAAGTTAGTACCTAACATATTGCGTAGCTGCCTAATGGATATATATTCTGAAGTCAGGCATGCATTAACGAAACATTGAACTGGAATTGTTATTTATAGTGTACATTACGTCCCTAGAAATGCAATAGAACTTCATTAGTTTGAAAGGAAACGGTGATAAATTTCAATCAGGTTGGCCTTTCCAATATAGTTAGATTTAGATTCCGTCCAGTCTTGAAACTGAATACGATTTAGTGAGGACTTTAAAATTGGTAGTGTTTGTGTGACGTGACCGAAATGAAAACAATGCCGTGATATCTCCGTATATTGTTAGTTCTTTTGCCAAGAATGCGTCCTGAGCCGAATCTTTTTTTTCACGTCATAGTGAACACGTGATCAAACGTGTAAAGCTGGCGGTTCGCGGCCGAGACCGAGACAAGCGACCGAGACAGGAGACCGCGACCGGCACTTGACCATAGGCAATGTATAGGCGACAACTCGCGACCGAGATCGAGACAGTCTGTCGCGCTTATACAAAGTGACGGTCGCGGTCTCTTGTCTCAGTCTCCTGTCTCGGTCTCCTGTCTCGGTCTCCTGTCTCGGTCTATGCCATGGTAATATGCCACGTTGCTTTGTTGGCATCTGCAATGGATTAAACCCATTAATGAGCCTACCTACATGGTACAGATCTCTCCTTACAATCGAGGAGGCCTAGAACATACTCTACTACGCTGCTCCAATACGGATTGGTGGAGATACTTTTCAAGCATCTAAAATACCAAGTGAGGATCCTGCTGATTACTCACTCTCTTATACCCCTATATCCGTACTTGCGAAGCGGATGGGTCCGGGTTTGGTAACCGGAATATGTATGTAGTCATGGTCTCTTATTGTATTGTTCGTACCACAGATCTAGCATAAGGATATTTCTAGTGCGAAGGATTGGTTCACAAAACGTTTGCTGCTCAGTACTTTTAGAAAACTAGTAGTAGTACTCCTCTCTTTATGAGATTTCATCGTATTATCAACTATGGTGATATTAATACGCACAAAAATTGTAGCTGAGTTTTAGACCAGAAGAAGTGAACTTATAATCCTGAATCATTTCTAGTTGAAGATTTCCGATTAACCTTTAAATAAATCAGCGGTTCGCTCTATCTTGCAAGTTCACTTCAAGTCGGTAACTTGGGAACTTCAGTGTCTTAAACTGGAACCGAATCTCAAAACTTGTTCCAACTCAAGCCTTATCACTTTCGAAAAAACGTAAATCGTATTCTATATTTTTAGCGTGATCTTTATCTAAATCTGCCTTTCTGTTATTTGAAGTTTCAATCCATTAACGGGTCAAAGATGACATTGGTCGAGTCTCTAATGGCTACAACCCATTAATGGCCCACTACTGAGCACGGGTCTCTCCTCGTACCTGAGGAGGCCAAGAGCATACTCCACCACGCTGCTCCAGTGCGGGTTGGTGGAGGGGTTAGTGGCCAACCCAAGTGTCGGAAATTTTAAGCCGCCCGAAGGTATCCGACATGGCTTAACGACTGCTACCAAATGATAACAACCGGGACCGACGGCTTTACGTGCCCTCCGAAGCACGGAAGCGCTCAAGATATTTAGCCACTAGCGGTCACCCATCCAACTACCGACCGCGCCCGCTGTTGCTTAACTTTGTCGATCACTTGAGATCGACGCAAGCCGCCGGGCTATGAGCGCTTCAAGTCGAGTCTCTAATAGTTGAGAAGAATCGTACTCCATCTTTTCTGTTCCTATATCTATTTTTATACGTTCACACACTTACACCCATGCAATATCGACAATTGACGTTCAAAAGTGTATGTAGGTATCATACCTACATGAAATAAATGATTTGAGTTTGAGTTTGAGTTTTAATAGAAGTAAGACATCACTAACACCCACGAACTGAGAACAAACATTTAAACATAAATGTCTTCCCCAGTCGGATATCAGACCAGAGACCCCTTGCTTTGCAGGCAGTGTCACCAACTAGTCTACGGGGTTATCGATTGATTAGCCGAGAAACAAAAATTCCGTTGCCGAGATAGCCAACGACTGTCTAACGATAATCGGGTCCAGCAATTCAATGTCTTTTCAGAATCACGGAAACCTTCATGAAATTTTGCTACTAGCGGTCACCGCACTTTCAACCGGCCTAACGATTCGACCGGGTCTGCTAGTACCTATTTTTAAATATTGTTAAAGATAGTAACTATATATCAATCTATTCCCAGATACTTAGTAATTTGATTGTTGGTAACTGAAGGTCATCGATGGGTCTATTAATGTACCAATTCAATCTACCATGAATTCAGAGCCCGTGGTTTCGATGCTAAACAATTGTGTTTGTGTACTGTCGAGCAAATTGTTCAATATTCCCGGAACAATTTAACGATGCAGTAAATTCTATAGCGCACTGACGGTAAATTTAACGGACGGACTGGTCAACCAATGTTACTCTAATTACGTCAGCTACAAGGTGCAGTTTCTCATAGGTACTGACTATATTGATACATCTATACTATACTGATACATCTAGTGTCTATTCTGTACCTAGGCACTACCTTATAATAAAATTGCAACTGATTGATGTTTGTATAATGAAGATATTTGAGAAAATTTAAATAGTAGATTTGATTTGAAGACACCCACATTATAGTCGGATGGAACACCGAGCTGGCAATTTATTCCAGTCTTCTTGAGGCAATATTTAGAGTGTAATCTTGAGCTCTTAATGGGGGTCTTATAAGCAGTGATAGCCGAGGAGTGGTTAAACGTTGGAATCCCAAACCGGGGGCCCCGAGTTCAAACCCCAGCAAGCAACTCTAATTTTCAAAAATTTTGTGCGTATTAGAATTTAATTATCACTTGCTTCAGTGAAGGAAAACATCGTGAGGAAACCTGCACACCTCCATAATGTTCTCAAAGGTGTGTGAAGTCCGCCAATCTGCACTTGGCCAGCATGGTGGATTATGGCCTGTACCCCTCACATTGTGAGAGGAGACCCGTGCCCAGCAGTTGGACAGTTATGGGTTGTGATGATGATGATGAATCTAGTGCTCAAGCTCTTCGACTACTCGTGATGCACTATTCTCAACGACGGAAGAGGCCCGGGTCCGTCCTATCGCGGATTGCTGCGCTTTGGGCCTTGGGCTTTTAATCCCGCAATTCTTGCAAGGTGGTAGGCGTTTGGTAATGTCCACATTATGTCCAATCTAATATTATAACTTAGATTTCCGTGATTTGTATAAGTCCGCCAGGCAAATTTACACTTTATAAAAGTGTAAATTTGCCTGCCGGATACTTGGTACACATTAGATCATTCAATGTTGGATCTCGGAGGTTCATAACGTAATTGGATGGGGCACTCGCTGCACTCAATCCGATTCATTAGGAAACGCGAGCTAGCTGCCACGCAGTGCCTCGCAAATAAAACTATATATTCGTTTGTTTCTGAGTGATTCAATCGTGCATCCAGGTTTATTTCGATATTTTTATTAGATTGGACTGCAGCATTGGAGAGTTTTCTCTTTACAAATTTTCTCTTTTTTATTTAAATCCTGCACGGTTATGTAGGTACTTGGTTTCTAAACTGATATTTTGCTAGAATAACGATCAGTCTAGCAAGGTACTAAAAAGTATTGTATTAAAGTATTGTATTAAAAAGTGTTGTGACCTATAGTTATTCATCATCATCATCATCATCACAACCCATGATATTATGACCTATAGTTATTATTAAATATATAATATATGACCCTATAGTTATTATTAAAATAAAATTATCTATCGATGTGATATTAAGTACAGAAATATTCAAAAGCATTAAGTACGCTATGAGCTGCATTCATCTGGTTCTGAAGGCGACCAAATGTTTCGAGTGTGTAGGCGGCACAGTGTTCGCTGGGGCACTTCCGTGTCCCAAATTACGGCATCATAAGCTATTTAAATTAGTACATACATTAAGCGCACCGTAACAAAAGTGGTAAGTAAGTACTAGAAACTGGTTTTCAATAAACGCCGCTGCTTTTGTCTCAACAAAAACCTCGACACGACGTGGTGGACTCAATATCGGGCGCCTACTAAAGACGAGTTGATGCAGACAACACTTCCGTGCCTCGGGCACTCTTGTTTACTGCTTTCACAAATAAAGTCTTATTGTGCTTGAAAAAACTGTTCCAGTCTCTCAATCTCAATAACGTTCGGGGTATAATGTAGCAAGACTGCTGAAGCGTTTACTGACAAATTGTTACAGTGACTGTGTCAAATTGTGTGGATTTAATTGCATGGAAGATACGACTGAATAGGAATTGATGTTTTGGTTATTAAACTATACTGATAGAATGATTATCAAGCGATTGTATGACAATTGTAGCCAATGTTCAAATTCTGCAGTGAGAGCAGGGTGTCAAAGGTGCTGTGTGATAAAATAACTTTTGCAAATGTGCACTTGTCAGGAATATCAAATACGTTCTGCTGAGACTGTAGATATAATGATCAACTCGCTTCGTTCCGAAAAACCACTTAGTACCCACACTCGAAAATTGTTAGACGTGATTCTTAAAACATTTTATTTATGAAATGGCTGAAATAAAACGAACACTATTGGAATTTTAATTCGGAATATTAAGTGCAGTATACCACAATGCACCTGCATTTGGCAGCATCGGCAAAACCGCGTTCAAAACGATCAAGCCGTTTTTAAAATTAGCGCGCATCAGATGAATCTTATTAAAGCAACTCGTGCGCCATTCACTACCCAATTTTTTTTCGTTTGCAATAAGGTATACTTTTGTTGGAATACTTTTGTTATTTATTATTATTGTACATGAAATGAGTTTTGTTTGTATTTTACGTTTCTACATAGTCACAGAATCCTTGAATCCTGTTATCATTTTCAATATCAATAATCTATAGGTACATATCTTTAATCTGTAACTGATCACTGTCTGTAGCTGGAAGATGTATAAGAAAAACGATTACTGGGGATTTTTATAAACGCAATTGATCCATTTTTTAAATTGTTGTCTGTTTGTCTGTGTTTTTTACGCGCCAATCTCAAAAACGGTTTAACCGATTTAAGTGCGGTTCACTATTGTATTGTAGTAAGCTTCACTTAAAACTTAGTGTTTGTTTGATTTCAATCAGTTCACCTTTGATTATGACGTGTATATAATCAAAGCAGTTCACACACAAAAATTATGTCAATTTAAAAAATCACGCTTAATTTTTTTTTATGTGGTTACTATGGGACATTATGGACCTTTCCGAAGTAAGGGCGGGTTTACTAGTACATAATAAGTTATGTAACTGATAATCATCCAGTACAATAAGCGTACCTTGACCGGATAATCGGATCCATGCGAACAGCAGCAATTGGTGTCGGTTGTGATCGCTTTTACATTGTTCCTCTGTTTGTTCCTCGGCCGGATAATAGCCGTGCCAGTAAACATGCCAGTTTTCAATGCATTTATTACCTCGTAATACGTCTAATGTAATTACATACGTCAAACAAATGGCTCATATTGTTTTTGAGAAGAAAATTACGGACTTTATTGAAATTAAACATCCTTTATAACCTTTTTTGTTACGTAGTCGCACGCTCAATGATGTAGACGAAAGATAATCTAGATTTGTAGTAAGAATAGATTTGTAAAGCCATATAAAGATCCTATGTTTCTTATTATCGAATGGTTCACTTCAAAGGCTTAGAACATATACGTAATTCGTAGGAAGTACCTAGATTATGAGCCAGAGCTTCGTTTATTTGTTCGCTGCTAGTAACTATTTGTAGCCTGTAAATAAACATTCGTAAGCCGGATATTAGTCCGCGACCGGATGCGGGCGCGCGCTGTGTGTCGGATTGAGATCCGAAGTTTTCTTTTCTTTTTGATGTTTGCACATTACGCTACAATGGAGAAATAAAGGTCTTTGTCGACGTTTTTTGAAGCTTTTGTTCTAATCTATAGTTAGAGGTGAGAAATAATATTGGTCCGTCAGCTATGATGTCAGAAGAAAACCTTAAAATCACTTAATTAAAAATGTATGCTTACATTTAAATTCTAAAGGCCTGCACGCCTTAGCCCGCATGCTCCGCAAGAATAATCTATTTAGTCATTTATATACCCTGATTGTATGAGACAGTTCGTTAGACTCTGCCAATACTATATCAAAAATTACATTATCAGAACCATGTTCTGTTTTAATTATAAAATGTGTTCTTTCTATCCATATTGATAAGGGGATCAACTCTACTGTTGATTTTTAAAAGTTATTTTACTGGAAGCATCACTTACTATCGAACTGACCAATTAACTCATAAAACACTCCTCTGCTAACTGTACTATCCAAGTCAGCTCGATTTGAGTCTTGTTCAGGATCGGTAACAGTTTTGTAACAGTTTTCATGGGCGGCAACGGAAGGGCGGTGCTGCACGCTCGTTTGCTATCTAGGTCCATAAAAAAGTATGTGGATTTAGTAATGGGACCTACATAACCTGTTTCAAGGCTTGTACTTCTATTTATCTAAACAGTGTGTATCAACATTTGAGCGGTAGATTAAATGTGTTCTTTTTACCTATAGACATGTTCTAAATTCGCATGGGACTTTAAATATAATTCACTTACTTTTTATTATTTAAAAGTTGTTATCGATCACTCTATGACTACAATCCAATTATGGCTCACTGCAGGGCTTGCATCTCTCCTCATGACTGACCGCCCGAAGGTATCTGCCATGACTTATCGACTGCTATATAACAATAACAACCGTGACCGACGCCTTAACGTGCCCTCCGAAGCTCGGTAACGAAAATAAACTAGATTGTGTGTCGAAGTCTTAACATCTTGATCAAAACATGCCGCATAAATACAAAATAAATAGGAAGAGGAGATTTATGTAAGTACGTTTTGGTATTATTTTTCTCGATATCTCGATACAATATCGCGTTGTTGATTTACATTCTTGTTAGTACATGCGGGGCAGCCAAAAGATACAATATCTTTCGCCACGGGCGCTGCAGAGGAAGCTATTCTATCTGAATTTATAGAGCTATGTTAATATAGTAAGAGAATTTCCAGGATTAACTATTTCTGCATGATGGGTGTAACTTTTCAAGAAAGCCAATTGAGACTGATACATTTTTAACGAATGGCATTACTTACCTCGTTTTAAAGGGTCCGTACCCAAAGGGTAAAAACGGAACCATATTAATATGTCTGTCTGTCTATCTTAAACGGAAGTAGGTAGATACCTGAAATTTTCGCACAATATGTGTTACTGTAGCCGCTAAAACACAAATAATAAAAAGTAAAAAAGTTAGTCGTTTTGATGTACAGAATGAAAGCCATTGTTTGTAACTTTGGTCTCCCATATACGGGATCTGGGTTTAAACTCTAACTTTTAACTTATGTGCGTTTCAGATATTAAATATGACTCGCTGTAAAGGAAATTATTGCGAGGAAATGTATGAGATTCTCCATAATGTTCTCAAAGTTTTTGTAAAGTTTCCCAATCTTCATGGCCAGAGTGTTGAACTAATGCCTGAACTCTTATTATGAGAGGAGCAACAATGCTTGCAATGGTTATGGAATGCGATGACGATAATGTAGTATGACTGCCATTCAAAGGGTCTTGGGTTCGATTCCCATATAGACGGAAATTTGAATGATGAGTTTAAATTTTTGTGGACGTGTGTCTTTATGTGTTGTCCATGGCATTCAAGATATAGGGAATCCTAATGTGTATCAAACACACGCATGTCCTCTTGTCCGCAAGTGTAGCTTATTTACATTAACTTTCAAAGTTTAATAATTTCATGCCTAATACAAATATCTTAACAGACAATCGCGTTCCAAATAGTTCAGTTAATGTGATTTTTGTTTGACATTTGGACATGAATACCTACTACAAACCTGTCAGTCTGCCCTTTGTACTTCATTCGGATTTATTCACGTTGCTGCATTACTGATTTATTTACTCAACTAAAAATGTAAACGGTAGAACATTTAATTCTGTCTGTTTGTACAACACCATTATGCGCACGCTCTATAATAATTTTGGATTTTTGGCAGACAATTGTTTTGCTTTTTAGTTAGTGAGGAGCTTTGTGTTCGGTGCTGTGTTACTTTTTAATTTTGATGAACAAATATAACTTACATCATACTCGTATATAATAATCTCAACTAACTCATAAATAAATTTCTATATAGCGGCGTTTTTGCGACTTTAAATCGAATTCAGTGTAACGCCTATCCTCTCCATTAGTTTTTACGAAGTTTTTGGATATAAAAGGATTTCATATCTGTGTGTAAGCATCCACCGCTGAAAAGTTATATTTTATTTTTCTTGTCTTGTGTGTGTTTATCAGACTATATACGAGTAATATTTGATGAATTACATAACCATGTTAAAATTATTCACATAATGTAACATACTCGATATTTTTTTAATGTACTGGACGGAAAAGTTGGAATATTTGACCTTTATGTTATGGATCAAGTAATAAATCGCAGCATTTTTCATAATGCCCGGGCATTTGAAACCGGGAACTGGGAAGTTGAAACAGATTAGGCCGTTTACACCCACGACCTATAAATTTATGTGCTCTTTACTGACTGGAGAAATTATTTAATTAATATTATATCTGTTATCGTTAACTTTGGGTTCGTTTTTTACTCTCATCTGTAAATGAGAGCCTAAAGCCCTAGTGACGGCACAAAGTTACAGGAAATGTTATACTTACACAACTAGCTATATTTATCTGAGTCCAAGCTTTTATCATAAACATTTATTTTCAGTATGTTTTACATATAATTTCTAGTAGAATTTACATGTAAAAAGGAAAATTTATTTATCTATTTGTCTATTCGACAAAATTGTCATAATCAGTTTTATTCTCGTAGTACTAACTATTCGTTTTAGCACTGTACGAGTTTCAATGTCAATATGTACTATGAAAACCACTCAAGTTTGTGTTTATGCCTAGTCTTCCTTATCTCAATAGGCATTTCTCATCGTAACAGTTTGGCAACTTTCATTACATAGCTTGTTTTCGATGTATTCAAAACTTTGCTATTCCACGTCATTTTTATTTCCCCACTTCGACCAGCGATGGTTATGGTACCCAATTCAAATAAGATAAAAGTAGCTTCTAGACGTAAACAGGAATGGAGCTACGGTAGATCTAAAAGTTTTATAATCTCATTAATGGCGAGAGTGTGCCGTCTAGTTTTATTGAGAGGGTATATCTACCCTCCGCAGCGCGTGATTTTGTGTTATAGACTTGTTTTTGCTTTCCAAATAGGCTGAGATAAAAGTGGCAGTTCTCGTAATATTTTTTCGGTTTTATTGCGAGATGTAAACACGTTGCGTAACATGAGTATTCACATTTCGTATTAGGAACACGGTATAAATAAAGTATTAATTATATGTATGTATTGATTATAATTATAGTCCAGTTACAGTTTTTAGACGAAACTATCTTAGTCCTCAAGGTTAGCAACACATCTGTGATCAAATTATAACGAGACTCTTACTAGCACTATTGTTAACAAAAACTTACAGGACTACCTATCAGTAACAGTCCCTGCCCCTGTTCTCAAACCTGCTAAAAAATGACGAACTAAAGTTCTTAACAACACCTTTAAAATTGGACGAATACACTTCCTTCGCTAACTGTTCATTTATACCTATTCAATTAATATTCTATAAGAGCTGTTGATAAAAGTAAACCAATTGGAAAATGAGAAAGCGGTGAACTCCAAACATGTTAAAAACTTGGAAGAGAAAATTGACAATTTGGAAAGGCAAACCCGCGTTGCTACTATTGAATTACGCAATGTACCGAGACAGGATAAAGAGACTAAAGAAAATTTACTACATATACTAGGAAAAATGGGCAATATTACTGGAGAGAAGATTGATACTTCAGATATACGCGATATTTTTCGAATTAATTCAAGCTCAAAGAGTAACAATAACCTGGTTGTTGAGTTTATATCTGTTCTGAAAAAGGAAAGGATTATGAAAAGCGTAAGGTTATTTAATAAACATAATAGGAATGAAAAGTTACATGCCGGTCACCTTGGATTTAACAGTAATTCACCAGTTTTTGTGTCAGAGAACCTGACGTCCAAAGGGAAAAAGTTATTTCACCTAGCACGCGACTTTGTGAGCGTACATAACTACAAGTATTGTTGGAGTTCCCATGGAAAAATCTACATCAGAAAGGAGGACCAATCAGCGCGTATACACATTGCCTCTGAGGACGTTCTAAATAAGCTGAAATTGGAAATATGACTAAGACCTACATTTGTTTGTGATAATGTTATGTATAGTAAGCTCTGTTTTAATTGTCTATTAATATGCCTAAATATTTTCATGTTATCACTCTATATGGTTGCCAAGGCAAGTTCTCTTTTTTCTATTTATGACCTGTTTTTCATTAAAACTTATAATATGTCAAATTACTCAGTATGTACTACACACATGAACTCATCATTCATACTATTACCAACACAATATTGTGAGATGACTGACCCATTCAATCTTACATACTGCAAAATCCATTTCATATATAACCAACAAAGTGTATACTATACTTATATTATATTATATATTATTTATGAACAGACTTTCATTAAAATCTACAGTAATATGGCTAACTGCACTGTATGTACTACACAGATACACTCATCTCACATAATTTTACTACCACAATATTGTAAGAAAACCGTTTCACATAAACCATATGTACTTTATTCAACTAAATACAAAATCTATATTAATTATAATCTACAAAATGGATATTACACTTATATTATATTACACATTTATGATCAGACTTTCACTAAAATTTATAGTCATATATTAAACCACACATTATGTACTACACACATGCACTCATCACCCATACTATTAATACCACAATATTGTAAAAAAACCGATTCACAAAAACCATATGTATATTATGCAATTATATACACTATCTATATTAGTTATAATCTACTATATGTATATTTTACTTATATTATATGTCACATTTATGACCAGACTTTTACTAATACTTATAGTAATATGCTAAACTGCTACTATTATGCACTACTCACATACACTTATTACACACATTATCAATACTATATTGGGAGAATACCGAGCCACATACTTTTACATACTATAAAATATTCTATATTATGTATAAACAACAAAAGGTATATTATACTTATAACTTATACTATTTCAACCTCAATGACAATATAGATATAGGAATTCTAGAACTTGATGTGCAAGTACGCTGTTGTCCTGGACCCACAGGTATCTTCTGTTTTAAAATTCGATAATCATTTTTTACAACAAGACATTGATAACACCTCCATCATCTCAAGTGACTATGTGCATATTCCTGAAACTTGTCAATTAAGACTTGGTGATCTCCATACGCAGTTTACGATCGTCACTCAGAACATTCGAAGCATCCATAAAAATTTTGACAGTTTCACGGTTTTTCTAGCTCGGTTAGGCTTTTTACCTGACCTTTTAATTTTAACAGAGTGCTGGCTAAATAAAAATTCTGTACCCCTTGAGCTGAATGAGTACCGATCACATTTTTCTTCAAATTATTTCAATCAAAATGATGGTATTGCCATTTACAGTAGAATCGGGTTAAATGTCATGATTAATGAGCCAGCACTTAACGATGCAAACTGCTTAGAAATAAAAATCGATAATGATATTACTGTTATAGCGATATATAGATCTCCATCATTTCACAACATTAATAATTTTTTGGAATCGCTTGAGGAACTACTTAAATGTCAGACTAGAAACTCCACAATTTTAACAGGTGACCTAAATATTGATATCAAAGACGGAACCTCAGATGCCAGGGCGTTAAAATATTTAGATTTAGTTACACACTACGGTTTTATTTCCGGTCACCAATTTGGTACTCGATATAGGGCATCACTAGACCACGCAATGATCAGATCTGGTTCTTCTTCACGTGTAATAGTTTGTGCCTCTAATATTACAGATCATGATTCACTAATCATTGCGATAGATGAAAAGAAAACTTTAATTTCTGAAAATATGGAACCGCTAACTAAATCTAAAATTAATCACAAGCAACTTTCGGAAGAAATAAACAATATTGACTGGTCTTCACTTTATAAATGTACGGACACCGAAAAAGCATTTCAATTATTTTCAGAAAAAATTACTAATAAAATTATTTTATGTACATGTAAAACTAAACTTCAAAATTCAAAAAGGATTCGTAGGGAATGGATATCACCAGGTCTTATCAGTTGTATTAGGAAGCGAGATGCACTTCACTACATGGCCAAGAAATTTAAAGAGGATGAAGCCCTGCAATCTGACTATAAAAAATATAGAAATACTTGTAATAACTTACTTCAATCATTAAAAGACGAGTACGATAGAAAACAACTTCGAGAAAGCAATGGTAATAGCAGGCTTCTGTGGAAAAATATCAAGAAAATATGTAGTATTAAAAACGTAAAATCTTCCAATACTGATCTTCTGAATTCTTCAGATCCGCACAGATCACTGAATAACGTTAGCCAATATTTTAGCAATGTAGGTTCTGATCTTGCGAAGGCTACCCTCACAAAGCTCGGTAAATCTGAAGTGCAACTAGCAGACGAAGTTAAAATTTTAAAGTCCCCACATAAATCCTTCTTCTGTGGACCTACGGACGTTTTTGAAATCACAGCGATTGTCAATAGTTTAAAAACAAACTCTGCTGGTGGATGGGACAATATAAATAATTCAATTTTAAAAAATTCACTTTCTACGTTGGCAGAACCAATCAGTTATTTATGCAATTTGAGTTTCTCGACAGGTACTTTTCCCAATGATTTAAAATTAGCTTGCGTTCACCCGATCTACAAAGATGGTGACTCTAAGGAGCCATCCAATTATAGACCTATTTCTTTGCTGTCATGTGTGTCTAAAATTCTGGAAAAGGTTGTTAATAAAAAACTACTTAAATTCCTTGAAAAGGAAAACCTTCTAGCGAATAACCAATTTGGTTTTAGACCTAACAAATCCACAGACGATGCAGTTTTACTCATGACTGAGACAATAGTCTCACAACTTGACCAAGGGAAAAAGTCTTTAGGTATATATATAGATCTAGCAAAGGCATTTGACACAGTATCGCACAGAATTTTATTAAGAAAACTGGAGTGTCTAGGGATCCGTGGGTTAGCTTTAAAATGGTTTAGGTCTTACCTATCTGACCGAAGACAAAAAGTCTGTGTTTCCACTTATGAAAGTGATCCAACACCAATTACTTATGGCGTGCCGCAAGGCAGTGTTCTGGGGCCTACGCTTTTTCTTGCATATATTAACGACATTTACCAATTGGAAATATCAAACTCCACTATAGTATCCTATGCTGATGACACGGCAATAATTATATCCGGTGATTCTTGGTCTGAAGTTAAAAATACTGCACAAAATGCACTGTGTACAATATCACAATGGATGCAAAACAATCTACTTACTCTAAACGTCAAAAAAACCAAATTCGTCTGTTTCAGTGTATCTAAAAGCAAAGCGTCAGCACCACATGATTTCTCCATTAAATTACATGAATGTAACCGTTCCCCCCATTCCGACTGCCAGTGCCAAGCCATCGAACGAACAGACAATATCAAATATTTAGGTGTTATCATTGATGACCATCTTAACTGGAAAAAACATATAGAACTTTTATCAACCAGAATGAGAAAACTAGTGTATGTTTTCAGAAGACTCCGTAAAATTGCTGACTGTTCTCTTTTGAAATTAGTTTATACAGCTTTGTGTCAAAGTATTCTAAGATACTGTATAATAAGTTGGGGTGCTGCTTCCAAAACCGACCTTCTTCTATTGGAACGAGCACAGCGAGGTGTACTCAAGGTGGCTTTTAATAAACCAATTCGATATTCAACAGATGATCTTTATTCGGAACTTGAAGTCCTTAGTGTACGAAAGTTGTACATTCATACCCTCATACTTAGATTTCATCAAAAGGATGCTATTTCATCAATTGAAACTACCTCAAGATCCCAAAGAAAGGCCAAACTGAAATGGCCAATAAGAAGAATAAATAAAACAATTTCGCAGAGATCCTATTATTATCTTGGACCACTTGTTTATGGCAGAGCACATCAAAAATTAGATTTACTGCAATGTACCCAATATGTCTGTAGAAAAAAAGTAATAAATTGGCTCGTAAATCTGAATTATTCAGACACTGAGACCATCATAAAAAGCACATTGTTATGACTGAATTTTATTCCTTTGTCAATTTTTTCGGTAACTTTCAGGATATTAACAGTCACACATTTATTTATATTTAAATGTAGTAATCATTTTCATTATAAAATATAAACATAAAGCCATGCACAATAATCCATATGATATATTTATTTTATTAATTGAAACACAATCCTATAATTTTATAATGTATATTATGCACTTACACACTTACACACACACACACACACACATACATACATACATACATACATACATACACACACACACATACTTACACCACACACATACATAAATACATACACACTGACAGAATAATATAAAATAATTTCTATGTTATGTTGTCGTATGTTACTTCACATCTTCATTTACAACCAGAATTATTTTGTCATGTAACATATTTAACTTTTATAACTATTTTATAACTAATGTAACATATTTTTAATTTTTGTCATTTAAGACAATGCCAATACTGTATCATTTATTGTTAACCTTACTTGATTTTGAACATTATATAGTTATCTACGAAAGGGTGTAATCCTAGTTTCCCACAACACAGGGAATCCTAGTGTGGGAGCTAGTGGCTACAATTTCCAAATGTCTGTTTGTTGCTAAATAAATCATTTTTCATTTTTCATTTTCATTTTTCATTCTAATACTGCTACAGCTATACAGGGTGAGTTTTTAGTCAGTTAGAATATTAATAGGGGGTACTCAGTATTCGATTCTCGTTCCAAATATGTAATAAAAAAGGGTGCTTAAAATTTCACTTAATTATCCATTAAACAACCTAAATGTAGACAACCTAACGCGGCGCCGCCGCCGCCGCCGGCGCCGCCAATATTCGGGCGCACAAAGACGCCGTCGATTTGGCCTTGAAATTGCCGCCAACCGCCGGCCGGCCGCAATGTCCTTCACCCCACCTTTCGAAGTTTCGAGCGCATTGGAACTGTGTATTTTACTATTTTCATTTTTCTCTCAGTTTGTGTTGGGCTACTCAGCGATTAGACGCAAATAATTTTACTTCCTGGATCGTGTATCTTAGTTACATAGTGAGTACTGTAATAAAAAATAACAACATTTTAGTTGTATCGCGAATTATTCCCAAACCGAAGATACGTGATGCTCCCTACGCCTTCGCCTTACGTGATGAAGAATACCTATACCTTACGAGGTGCCGTGCGCGCGGCCGCCCGGCCGGCGCGCTGGCGAAGCCAAACATCGAAGCGGTGACGTCAAACAACTTGTGTACGTTACGGAGTACTCCAACAGGGACGAATTAAAGTCAAGAATAATGACTGCTTTTGGCAAAGTTCGTAGTGAATAGTAGTGATCCTCTCGTCTTAAATCGCTTGAAAGACAATTTGTGCAAACATGGTGAACTGTGCATTGAGCGATAAGGTGCGCATTTTGAACAATTGTTAAGGTTGGTGTAATTTTGTTTGTAAATAAAATTTATTATTACACATAACCCATGACCCGAGAACAAACTTTTATCTGTCACAAACGTCTGCCCTGGCCGGGAATCGAACCGGGGACCCCTCGCTTCGCAGGCAGGGTCACTTCCAACTAGGCTACGGGGTCATCAAACTTGTATGATGAAAGTTGAGAAGTTTACGGAGTTTGCATTAGTGACGTGATAAATTGACTAAATTGTATAAATAACAGAATTTTAAAAATACTCTTTTAATCTTTTAACGTTTAACAGTGTTTATGTTAAATTATTTTTAATATGGTAATTAAACAGTTATTTATAACTTTCAACGCCCACTACTGCTATCTTGTCCTTACAAGGTCACTAACCCCGTCTCGCCCCGTATGGCACCGCCGCGCCGTGGCGCGCGCCACGGCGCAAGCGGCATCAGCTGTGATTTCGGGCGTTTCCATACGTTCCGAGTATTTTGAGATAATTTTGATTGCCATTTTTGAAATAATTAGTAGTGTAGAATTTTGACTTTATATTTTTGATCATTACCTATGACCACGTTCTTTCATGTCCTCGAGTATGTCAACTGACTAAAAACTCACCCTGTATAGATGTCATCGTTTATTTACTAAGAAGTAGTTTAAAAATATACAAAACCGACTGTATTATTTACATTCGTATATACCTATTCATATAAATTCTATGACGTCACGCATGACTTGTAACATTCTTTTTTTGTGTTCACAGTGTCAATTCGAAGGACCCTTAGCGAAAATGAATTACGGTCGAAATTTGATCACAGAGTGCCCACTATTATCACTAGGTAAATCAGCAGTATGGTGATAGTCACACAAGCTAATAATTTCAAACAACAGAACATTTTAAGCTTGATGTTCAGTTGGCACAGTGGCGTACGTTCCGAATATATATTCCCCTTGTGGAAAGCTCGGAAAAATCTAATAAATCACAGCTACGTTGACCCTGCAATGTGCTATCAACGACGAGCAATTAAGCAAAAAATTGATTTATGTGATACGAGATACTCGCGTCGCGTATTCTTAAATAATTCATCCACAAGAGCATTATCTCTGGCAAAAACGATGAGTGCTCCTATACATTACTGGTAAGCTTTGTAGACCCAGCCCGTCTCGATCCATTAAGGGTTCATGAAGTGATATAAACAGTATGTATACTTGAGCCTTTGTATTACACTAGCGTTACAATATAATACGAACAATGTCAGGCAGTTGATACTGGAAATAGGTTTTCAAGGAAATAATAGGAAAAATCAAGATTAACTATTTTAAAACTTCAGTCTACACTTGGTAAATTACGCTTAGAAAGATAAGATATTACAGTTAAAAATATTACTCAATATATATTATTTACATCTTCAGAGTAAAATAATCTACAGCTACATTGAGGTATCTTCTCTTCCAGAGATATCGCAAAAAATACTAAAAAAGTAGGTAGCAGAATGAAAAAGCTTGTGACATAAAAAGTGCGTAGGTACCTATGTTAAACATGTTGTTTTGAGGCGTTAGGGCCTCCTTACAAAGGTTCATACTAAAGATTAAGTGCCGTTTGGTTATATTTTCCTTACAACTACAATAAAGCTAGTATAACTTAGTGGAGATAGAATATTTGACAGTTAATGATGATGAAGAAGTTGAAAATAAATAGGTTTATATTTGTGATGACGTCAAAAACTAGAAGCAATGTAATATTTATTCATATTTACATTCATTTTAAGGTACTTACAAAACTTATGTAGTTATGTGTGTCCGACTATCTGCATCTTCTGGATGGGAATCCCTCTTTAATTTCAACATTACATGAACTATCAAATCTCATTTGTACGTTAGGATAGACCGCGTACATTCTTAAAAATATTATGAAATCCGTAGTTGGAGATCTCAGGAATTCAGCTTTTAAATTGTAATTGTGGTAGTCGCGTTCGGTTTCCATCCGGCTATAGTCGTCAGTGACGGTACCCGTTGTATCTCCTCAGAGACACCTGCAAAGCTGGAATAATAAAGACTTTTACAACGTTACCAAATGGGGCCTTTCCGCGGAATTCAACCGCAACGTGCACTTAAGGGATTTGAATATTTTATTTTGAAAATGTTATTTATTTTAATGCGGTCACGATGTAATTATCCATGGCAAAGTTTACAATTAAATTACGGAAGAAGAGCTGTATCAACTTCAATGAGATTAATTGGGTTTAATTTCCAGGCTCGTTTAATTTTGGGGGCAGGAGTTATTGAACCATAACCGTATTTTACAAGTGTCGTTATTGGAAAATTGGGACAAAGCCATGTTAAACAATTAATAATTGGTTAATGTGCTGAAGCTGAGTACTGAAGTAAATTGTAAGGCTGAACTGAAAATCTAGTATCAATCGTAAAAATGGCCACTACATGCAAAACTATCAATGTTCATGGTCTTAACTTTTCTTCTTTCATTTCAATAGTAATCAAGCGTGATATATTTTTTCGCAGTCCCCTTAAATTGACGATGTATCCACTTCGTTCGTCATGTTTTACGAAGCACAAAATCAGTTGATTGAAAAGATTCGAACTCCTTTGAACTTTTTTGCAAGTTCAGTTGAAGGGGAAACGGAGTTGTGTCTGAAGGACGACTTTTAAAGTTGTACTTGTGATATAAAATATTTTGAAAACAACGAAAATGATTGATTTCACCCTGTTTTTACTTTTACCTTTGGTTAAGTACTCAATGATTTTTCACTGCGTAGAGGTAAATATGAAAATGAATTACGTAATCATATGTATAGCTAATTACAAAAAAATAAAGGGTTGTCATAATTGTACAAAAAACTGACTTAATGCTAACAACAGTCTCTGTCAGTCTGGGCAAGGCACTTCAGAGCAGTAAAAAATATTGGAGACGTTTTCAAAAAAACAAAATTTTAAAGCCGTCTTTTGAAGGTTTTGTCTCATAGAATGTTTTTATGTTAAAGAAAAAAAAAATGAGTCTGTAGAGTCAAGCCCTTGACTCTATAAGCCATATCTCTACAAAACCCACAAAGCAGACTAGCCTTATGTAATAGCTCTATAATTGACAAAATTAGATCTCATTTTAAGCATCTTTTTTAATTACATATTTGGAACGAGAATCGGGTACTGAATATCCCCTACATACATTTTTACATTTACATCTTTACCCTGACCCGGAATCGTTTCCGGGATACTTCGCTCTGTATGAGAGCTATGTACGAGTAAATTGAATGAAGTCTTTATTCATCGAAAGAAAACAATAAAATAAAAACCAAAACAAGATAGTAAACAGAAAAACGTGGTAAACAGGCCGTCCGATGTCTAAGAGTAATGGCTTCTAGACAAACTATTGTTCCAAAATTCATGAGTGCGCATGAGGTGAGGTCATCCATCTTTAATCACTCCATCCTACATGATATATTAGAAGAACGAACGTTCCCTGTCCGGTCTAGGCCTAAGCAGACAATAATTTGTTGGCGTAAGATATTTGGCTTTATTCAAGATCGAAGACGGTTATTGTTTTCTTTACAGAAAAACAAAAGCAGAATTAAACAGGATATTTTATGAATTATTCTTATACGACATGATACTCTCTTGTTTCCCATAATTATTCTTAATAAAAATCTTCGCAAAACGAACTTGTTACGGACGGAAAGAAAATGGAAGCAAATTAATTGTCTTCTTTTCTGTTTCAAAAAGAACATTGTTTTACAAACATGGTCTCGGCATGAAAATAATTTATTTACGTCTCTTGGACGTAATAGAACTCTTACCTAAGGTAAGTCATTTCATGTGAATTAAATGTTAATAATTATTGCTATTTACGTGTCCTGTAGCTCTGATGAAAAATTCATCCTAACGTTGAGTCTGTTTATGCCTGTCACTTCATATTTTGATATGAAAATTATTGGACTTTTTAGTACATAATTACAAAGTTAGCTTAGTTAGCAGACTGCTTCACATACCAACTTCTAAATCTTAGTTTTCTTCGGCAAAATTTGAAAATAATTATGTGCACGTTACTGCCTATATTTTCGAATTTTTGATTTTTCCCAGTGAGTGACTCACTGTGTGCAGTGAGAAACTCGATTGATATAAAGAAGGCTTCCTTTTTTTCTTTAATCCAAAAATAGCAACTAAAATTTTATTAAATTTGCCGAAATAGTAGTGAAATATTTTTTTCCAGCCCATTGAAATTCTTTGAAGATAATTTTACATTCTAGTTGTAAATGAAAGAACATGGATATAATTAGAGAAAATGTTTTTTAAAGAAAATATTTAACAAACTAAATAATACGTACGGTGTTTTCATAATAAATATCGACTTTGGATAAAATTACTAAATAAGTTTCCGTACTAATATTAACATATTATGTTTTGTCTTTTGACATTATGTACGTGATTTAAAATACTAGATGTGAAACAGGTAAATCAATAAAAGTTTAGAACACCGCTGAATTTTTTTATACTCATAAAACCATAGTTCTTAACATTGTTACAGGCTGTGAATTCTAATTCCATTTACGAAATTTGCTTTTCCATTCTTTCTCGTAAATGCCGGTTGCGGAGCAAAGATCGTAAAGTAGACAATTCTACTCACAGCATTGGGATTTATGCAAACTGGGAATAATTTATCTTTATTTATTAAGATCTTGCTCCGAATTCACAAAAGCCCAGAGCTAAAAATACAAATGATATTATTAACAGAATAATAATTGATGACGTGAAGTAATATGTAATAAGTACGAGAACGCCTGGAATTAAATCCAACTGACATAGTTTACTTTTGGAGCCACTAGCTGTGCCCGCGACGTCGTCCGCGTGGAATTTAATAAAAAAACATCATATTTTCAAAAATAAAAGTAGTCTAAGTTACTCCTTATTACATCAGCTATCTGTCAGTGAAAATCCCGTCAAAATCGGTTCAGCCATTCCAGTGATTAGCCAGAACAAACTGACAGACAGGCAGACAAAAATTGTAAAAAATGTTATCTTGGTATATGTTTCGTATACACATCCATATGCGTTTAGTAAAAAGCAGTTATTTTAATATTACAATCAGAAACTTCAATTTTATTTATTTGTATAGATGAGGGATTAAGCAGTGTTTATTGAGAGACTTTTAGTAACGGAAACCTAAACAGCGGAAAGCCAGTAGGTGATAAAGATATACCTTAAACTTTTTATGACAATCCCTAAGTAAGCAATCTATGTTACCGATATAAAATTTAATGCACATAATATTCACGTATCTACATTGTAATGTCATATTCGTCCTTAGGAGACGCCGTTGGCGTAGCAGACGAGCGCGGTGCGAGTTTTTACGATGCGATAAATTTTTAACTTCACAAAAAGTCTTCTTTTGGCTTGAGAAAGAGCAAAACATTGTCCGTAAGGAGACGCAAGTTACGATGCGCACATAAAATATTGAGAGTTACCGAAAATGGAGTCAACTCCACATTATTTTAGGGACGCATTTATCTCTGTATGAACTGTAGATGTTTTGAGGTAATCGTTCTATGGAGATATAATTTTGTGAGTCATTCCCTGTATTGTTGTTACAGCGTTCTGTTTCAATAGCCTTTATCTACTTTATAAGTTGTAGATGTCTTACATTTTAATCTTTGAATACTTAAAGTAGCCAAACACTAATAAAACAGATTTCAACTGTCATATTACTATAAGAATAATAGTAATAAATATGTTGTGGTTGTTTCACAAGGTAATTTACGCTGAAGTAATATATTGTTATACCCGTATAAGATAATTTAGAAATAAATCATCCTTCTGTACCAGGAACTGTCAAAAGAGAACATTATCCTCCATTAGATAATTACCGTATCGCGTAAGGAGATTCTTTTTTCCATTTTCCTCTCATCATAAGCATTTAACATTTTATATCTTCACGACTCGTCTCACGTATTTTTCCGGAAGTCAAGAGAGTTACTCTGGGCTGTAAATATTCATTAGATTTTTGCCTTCCGCTATTTCGCATAGATTTTTATCCAAGAACACCAACTGATTTTACAAAATATGTGAATGAAACTTTATATTACTTTAGATAACACAAACAACATTTAAACGACAGATTTAAACCACAGATTTAAACGATTGTTTTGAAATTGAACGGGGAAAACGTTCCAGATTCTTCATAAACCAAAACGAATAGATTGGAGCTAAATATTTCTTTCATGGAATTTATTACTTATTGGACCTCGTCCGCAGATTGTCGATTTATCATCGGGCGCACGTATAAGCGTGCGTACGCGGTCCGGCCGTGGTTCTTGGTACAAACGTACAGCTCTACTTTCCGCGTCATTTCACGAGCTCTTAATGGACTTCGCAAGCCTTGTCTCGACAAAGCTTGCCAAAGTATAATGATGCGTGCATACACCATTTTTTGCTCCAGATAATGTACCCATGGATGAATTATAGGCGAATACGAAACGCTATCGCGTCAACATAAATCAATTTTTTGCTTAATTGGTCGTTCATAGCGCTTTGCCGGGTCAACGTTGTATTATTTATTACGTTTGGGGCGTTCACAGCCCTACGGCCTGTGTCGATTGTAAGTTATCGACAGAGTTATGTATGGACGTCACTTCAGGCGTGATTTGACGTCAGGAGTTACATGGATCTCTTGGGGGAAAATGTTATTCTGCGTTTTGTTAAAAACATGGCAAAATTATGTTTGGTGCACATTATGAAATAAGCGTCCCGCGTCCTTGTTTCTTTGTTGGCAATGCGTCCGTGATAGCTTTGGTTCTTACCATGGGCGGCGGTGACCATTTACACATTGATGAATCGTCTGATTGCGTCATAACAAATCTAAGCCCTAAAATAAGATAGGAAAGATTCTTTACATCAATTAAAATACCCATCGTTCTCGGTACGAAAGTAGAAAATAAAATATAACGAGGATAGGTACTCATTCCGAACAAAAATGATGTTATTTTCACGAGACGAGACGAACAAAGGTACGGTACATAACAAGCAATAAATTCGGTGGTTCGTTATTACGACGTGTAGGATTGTTATCGACTACCAAAGTCCCTGGAGCGAGCCAACGCTAACATTACTGTATAAAATTGAAACATGTGATGTTAAACATTATATATTGTTCCAATTTTATATAACAACAGACTATTACATGGTCAAAAGTAATATTATAATACTTGATGACCCGATAGCCTAATTGATAGTGACCGTGCTTGCGAAGCGAGGTGAGGCAGGTTTGATTCCCGGCCCCCCTCGCTTCGCACGGCGTTGAACGTCGCAGTGGTGATTTAGTCTTGGGTGGTACTGCACACTAACTTAGTACAATATTCACTCTTGATTTGAATACACCCACATTATAATCGAACGGGAAGACCGAACTGGCATTAGATTCCAGTTAGCACACACTCTAGTGTATATCGAACAATTTTGCCTGTACAATTAATCATGTAAAATTCACTTGAGCAACAAATAGACAACATAATTACTATTCTGTACATGTAAACTCAAACTCAAACTCAAATCATTTATTTCATGTAGGTATTTTTTCAATACACTTATGAACGTCATTTTTTGCATTTACCACCGTTTCGCTAAGGTGCCATTAAATTTTAAATCTTTAAGGAGAAGAAACGGCGAAAGAAACTCCTCGGCACATGTTTTGAAAAAAAAAGGAAATGCTTACAATTACTTATCTGATTTTATACCTACATACAAATACATTCATACATACTAACATGAGCAGCATGTAAAAATATATAGGTAAATCTTGTGCTCCAATAATTTCAATAGCATAAAGGCAATTCACATACATAAATTGTTTTCATAAACATAAATAAAAACAACACGAAACCTATTTAAACTGTCCATTTTAAAAAATAGACAAAGAACTTATTAAAATTAGCAAATTTTGTTTTATTCACAAAAATATTTAGTTTAAAAACATTTATAACACTTTAATTTTTTATTTAGACGCAACAAAGAAAAAAAGGTGCACAGATTCCTAAAATGTTTCCGCCCGGGATCGAACCGGGGACCTTGTGCGTGTGAAGCACACGTGATAACCGCTACACTACGGAAACTATAGACTGTGTTGTTCAATATTGGTAACAATTCTTTCGTGACTTACCTCATTGTTCTATAATTTAAACAGTGTATTTAAATGTCCCACCTACCCTTGCTTCGCTTCGGGAAACTTGTTTTTTACGTTTACCTCTACATAATAACAATATACATACCTATATATTATTGCACAGTAGTAGGTATTGATATTAAAGAAAGTAAATTTATAGTTAGTGGCAAATTTGTTCAGCCCTTCCGTGCTTCAGAGGGCTGGTAAAGCCGTCGGTCCCTGTTGTTAACATTTGGTAGCAGTCGTTAAGCCAAGTCGAATACCTTCGGGCAGCATAAGCCCACACATGGGTTGGCCACTAACCCCTCCACCGATCCTCAGGTATGAGGAGAGACCCGTGCTCAGTAGTGGGCCATTAATGGTTTGAAGCCAAAGAAAGAAATCGAAGTTCTGAAGTGTGAAGTCTGTCATACTTGGCAAGCGGCTTAGATTCTGTCAGAAATAGGGTAGGTATGGCAGGCACTAGATGGTATGAATGATTGAAAGTTTCCTATAGGAAGTTAATAATGGAGGCCAAGTTAAGTTTTGTTACTTTGTTTACATCAATACATATAATAAATCTGTGACTGTACTGTCGCTGTTTGTATGTGGAAGAAATTAAAAAAAATCTTTTTTGGGGGCCTTTATTAATGCAATAGAATCCAAAGCAATTATTGTTGAAAATTGTATGTGTTTGTCGGTTTGTCTGCATGTCTGTGCCTTTGTACGCGCTAATCTCAGAAACAGCTTAACCGATTTGGCTGGATGCTTTACTTAAAATTCAGTGTATTTATTTATTTCAAGCGGTTCATAAATAAATAAGTTATGTCAGTTTAAAGAATTAACAATTTTCGAGTGTGGGTACTAAGGGACAGGTTTACCGAAGCGAAGAGAGGGCGGGTTTACTCATTTAAAAAACCTACTAACATAACAATCCGTATTCAAATATCGAAGGTTCACCAACTTAAATGCCTTATAATATTTCATTTATAGGAACGTTGAAAACGTTTTCACTAAACGCCTCCTCATGCAGTTGATTGCTTTCGATAAATATGCATGCGCATTTGAATCTCGGTTCAAACAAAGGCGATCACTTGGCCAAATGTTACATGCCCCTTGGGGTTCAAGAGGCAAATCTTGGCACGAGTCCAAAAGTCAATTATCGAACGGCCTCCCGTTACTTGAGCAATTATTTCTCATTTGTGCAGAACACCTTAACGAGTGCTCGGGTAGGATTGAATGACACTCGACGCTCGACGATTTTGGCTCGACACCGTGCGTCTACAATCGGAAGCTTCGCCTATTATGGTTAGTGTTGCAGGGTTGCGCAATAGATTGTCGACGTCGAATATTTTATAAGCTATCGCATGTGTAAGTGTGGTTTGACAGTTTTGGCACTCAGATTCTTACGCCTAGAAAGTTGTTTGTATCAAACTTTAACACTACTTAGCAATGAAAGCGCTCATTAGCCCGGTGGCCGCGACTAGAATAGTCGACAAAGATACTGGCTAGCCATTATGATGGTGAGTGGTCAAAATTGATTCTTGAAGGGAGAAAAAAGTAAGGAAGTATAAGTATAAGTATACAGGATGCTATAATCCAGTTCGTATTAACAATAAAATATGTAATTATTAAAATTAATTTTATTCATAGCAAATTATTAACTAAAAAACCTTAAGTTATAAAATAAATGCGGTGGTAACTATCATGCTGCAAGGCAGCCAATAAAAATGTTTCCATAAAGTGATCGTAAATATAAAAAATAATTTTTCGTAATTAATAAAATATGTTAATAACATTTCTAGTTCTTATAGACTATGGACTCCTCTTCTTCTTTCTTCACGGCCTGGATAAGGATTATGGACATAACAGCATTCACGACCTGTATTAGTAAAATATTAGGATTAGTTTTGGAGTCTAACATAGAAGGAGCCCCTTATATTTGCGACGCGCTCCTTATTTTGCTCCGAAATTAGTCCTCGATTGGCTGAACTTAATGTCAATGTTTGCATTACGATTTGATCTAAATCTTTCGTGAAATTAGGCGCTAAAATTGACTAACCTACATTGCCATCTTAAGTACCTGCTTAAAAAATTTACTGCTCTAAATATTTATTATAAATTATTTACATTTAAATGTAGGTAGGTACCTACAGATCTTTATACTCGATTACGTTTTCAACTCGTTACAAGCTGTAATTACAGCAAGGCCGATTACTTTCTTTTATCAGAATCTCTACGGAAGTTTACGTCTAAGTTTATGTATTTTTTGTTACGGTAAATATCCCGAATAAAGAAGTTTAATAACTTACGCAAATCAAGCAAGAAGCGAGAACGATGCCTGCCAGCCAGCCCGTCTTGCCTTCGAGGAACCATGTGAGCTCATCGACACATCCATGGAAGTACGCGTTCCCAGTCACAGAGTCGCGGCATTCAGCTGGGAGCGGCTTGTTCATGTTGATGAAGTCCATTGGACCGTCTGCTCCACAGCAACCAATCTGAATGGTCAATAAACATTTTAATTTCTTCTACGCGTAGGAGTGGTCCGGCCACTTGACTAAATAGCGTATTTACGATTGATGGAAGTACCTATTTACCGATCAACAACTCTCTATATACAGTGACCGTGAAATTTTTTACGGTAATACGGTACGTATACATAGGTGTACCTATGTACAAATGCTATGTTTTTTTAAGCGCTCGTAGCCCGGCCGGCTGCGGCCTTCGTCGATCTTAAGTGCTTGACGTAGCTAAGCAGCAGCGGGCGCGGTCGGTAGTTGGATGGGTGACCGCTAGTGGCAAAAATTTCTTGGATGCTTCCATGCTTCGGAGGGCCGGTAAAGCCGTCGGTCCCGGTTGTCACCATTTACTAGCAGTCGTTAAGCCATGTCGGACGCCTTCGGGCGGCATAAAAAAATTATATCCTAGTTGCCGGGAAATAAATCTAATATTATTATTAAACGTTTGTGAATTCAACGCAAATCTGTATTACGCCGTTCAAATTTGTAATACATTTGTCGCGGCAAAAGACAGTAGATATACGAATTTACGAAACCCTTAACCAAATTTACCTTTACTTGTGGTACCGTTTAATTTAAAGCTAATTAAGCGCCTAAAATTAATTTAAATTTATACGGTAACAATAAACACTTCATTGGATTCTTCCAAATATGTTTACGTTTAAGGTGTAATTACAATAAAAATTAATTTAAACGGTTTCTTGTTTTAAAACTAGTAAACCGCCCTCGCTTCGCTTCGGGAAACATATCTTAGTACGCACATTCGGAAATTGTTAGGCGTGATTATTTGAAGTGACATAACTATTTTATTAATTAACTGATTGAAATAAAATAAAAATGTTAAGTAAATCTTACATAATATATAAGTGAAAACCGCACATAAATCGGTTGAGCTATTTCAGACATTAGCGCGAAACCACAGACAAACCGACAAACAGACAAAAATTCTAAAAATCATTGTTTTGAGTTCTATGGCGATAATAAAGGGCCCCAGTAAAAGTTTTCCCCTTATATCTTTCATGTACAGACAGAGATCAGTTACAGATTTATTATATGTATAGATAGGCTAGTAGGTCCATCTGCACTCACTTTGGTAACTTATGCCTCACCATAACAACCTGCAACAGTCCCACTGCTGGGTGTAGGTCTCCTGTTACTATGTGAGGGGATTGGTACGTCTTCACACACCTTTTAGAATATTAGAGGGGTTGAGTGTGTGTGTGTTTATTTAGTTTATTTAATTCAAATACTCTCCATTTTTTCGATTAAATTATAATAAAATCTTATTTATGGACTGAAATTCTATTATTTCAAAGTCCATTTCATCGATAACGTGATTACTCTTGCCTTTAATAAAACGTAAAAGAAACTATCCGAGCCGCGTCGATCCAAACCGAATTTTCATCAAAATTTTGATCCCAGTGGATTTTTCAATGCGACAATATTCAATGGAACAGAACACGGGACATGACCGTGTCATTATTCGATTAGTGTCTCGTCCCTAACGGACTGCTGAATCCTGGGACATTGCCTCTGGGCTTCCAGTTTCCACGTCAGTCGTCCAGTTGGTAAATGTGCTTCGGATTTGATTTATGATTAGCTACGTTTCATAAAGCTTTTATTTAACTTGCAATGTAAGAAAGAAACAAAGATTCTTTGTTTATTTTTAACTTGCAATGTGTGTTAGTTTGGGCCGAAACTTGCGGCGGAATAAGAACTACTGCCTTTAAGTTTACGGAGTTGAATTCTAATATTCCTGTGGTTCCTATGACAATGTATTTTTATGTTTATAATAAACATTTTTTTAATGATTTAAGGCAGCAAACGAGCATGCAGCACCACCTTCCGCTGCCGCCCATGATAACTGTGACCGACTTAGAACAAGACTCATTTGGGGACTGGAATAGTTAGTCCGGTTAGGTGACGGTGTTAGAACATTGGCTGGTTAGTTTGTAAGTATGAGGACTGGGACAGGGACTGTTAGTGAATGTTAGTCCTGTTAGTTATTGTTAGTAATAGTCCAGTTAGTAAATGTTAGTAAGAGTCTCATTATAATTCGGTCACAGATGTGTTGCTACCCTTGAGGTCTGAGATGGTCGCCTCCAGAAAGTGTAGCCGGCTCCACACCTTTCTATCCGGAACACAATGATCGGATACTGCGGTGCGATTGGCTCCAGATAAGGGGAACTCCTCAAAGGTGAACAGCACAGTGAGTAGGTACATGTGTTGCTTTGCATGTGCAGTCGACTTAGCATTACAGAAACGTGTTTTTAGTTTATAAAACTGTTGTTTGTTACCAAGGAAGAAAAATGGTAATTCACCTTCGAATGTTTAGCTTTTCATTGCTGTAGTTTTAATTAGGTACTACCTACTGATTTATGAATTTTGTATTAATTTGTGTTTTTCGCTTTCCTCTCCGGTGACATAAAAATATGGAGTACATTTTCAAGATATTTGACCTCGAGTCATTTTATGGTGCTGACGCCGTACCATAAACCGACGCCGTTGACGGAATTAAATATGATATAAAAATAAAGTATAGTCGTACCCCTTCCTGAACCATCCTAAGGATGCCTCGGCTGCCTTCATGTTGAGGGTTGTTCATTAGCCTGGTTATAACATCTCTGATGAGTGGTTGTATACTGGAGTCGTTGGTCGAAAAGTCTAGGACCACGCAAGCACCGACCAGACCGAACACGAACAACGCTGCTTGTGTTGCTATAAACTGGAAAAGAAATAGATATTTTGTTATTACTATAAAATAAAATTTAAGAAGTTTTTTGTATCTAGTTATTGCTATAAAATAAAATATTAACGTCGTATTGTATTCATATAATAGGACATGTTTATATGTATATTGTTGAGCATTGTTCACTTTTATAAGGGAAAAAACATTTTTTGTTCTTATAATATAAAAGTGTCCAGTCCATTACAAATCATGCTTTTTACTAAAACATGTTAGTTCCGAAAATAAAATATAAAAATTGACTAGAATATTTACATTCAGCTTGAATAGTAAAACACATAAGTATTATATCTATCTATAAATTATAGTATATTTTTGAATAGGTATTTTCAAAGACTATCAGAATGGCGAGTTTTTAGTTTTCTTATAAAAACACATACTAAATATATCTGTTATCTGTTACTCCTCATTTATCGTTGCAATTTACAAAATAAATTGTACAATTCATCTCCAAAAGTCCATATCAATTACATGAGAAACTTACAGCGTACAGCAGCTGAACATTTTCCATGAGAGCCGATCCACATCCAAGGAACGCGACGCACATAATACCGAGTGACGCGATCAGGATTATATAAATACCGATGAAATACCGCTGCAGCTCCAGAATACGCATCCATTCGTTGAACCCTGGCTCTATGCAGATCCAAAGACAGAGCGCGAATATGGACACGCCGAATAACTGAAACAACAAAATAGAAAAAAAACAATGATGTATTTTATAAGTAAAAAGAATTAGATATATCACTAGCGTCCCAAAAGAGGGACATTAAATTGTTCTAAATGTCCTAATTTTCATGTAGCTATCTGTATCTTTCTCATGCGTTCCGTAATTATCTTTCACCTCCATAGTTACATGATGTCATCGGAGCGGATCCAAAAGTGAAACTTGCACTGTATGAATGTAACGTATGTATAGTTTTAAGATCTTTGGATTATATGGATTAAATATTCATAATTTTGATAGTAAGGAAAACAGTAAAGGCATTAATTATACGTTGCCGACCAAGAAAAAAACGAGGCATAAGTCGTAGGTACATATTACAGTAAATCAAGGGACATTACTGCTCCTAAATGAGTTTGAGTTCTCTCTCATAGGGATTAGGTACTTTATAAAGCTCATCTATACTAATATTATAAAGCTGAAGAGTTTGTTTCTTCGTTCGTTCCTTCGTTCGTAGTAATTTCAGGAACAACTGGTTCGAATCGAAGAATTATTATTGTGTTGTTTGTGTTGAATAATCCATTTATCGAATATTTGTAAACGTAAAGAACAAGTTTGCTGAAGCGAAGCGACGGCGGTACACAAGCCACTAGTATTGCAAGTGGTCAAATGCGAAGTAGCAAACTTCACGCATCTTTTAAGACCAATTTAAATAACGCTCTTCGACACACCTATGTAGGTTTTCTTGATGTTTTACTAAAACCGAAGCTAGCAATATTTTCAAATACGCGCATAATTTCCGGAATTAACATAAGTTAAGGTTAATGCTGTCATCTTCTTTAATTACAAGAAGTTATGACAAAATTAAACGCCTATTGCATCTACTTGCGGTTTATGTCTTGTTTTCCTCGAGCTTTGTATATTTTTTGTGGCGTTAAAAGTTTATGGCGCTATAAAACACGTACCGCGTGTTTCATACAACGTATTACAATTCACGACATCTTTATATTACTCAATATGTTTTGCGTATAGACACAGATTGCCTGCTAATGAATCGCCGCTATTTTGAGATGACTGGATATTTTTCGCCGTTCTCGGATCTTAGCGCGTAATATATTTATACAATTTGTCAAAGGATTAAGCTTTAAATACTAATGGACTAACAAGGCCAAGTTTCAGTATACATACAGGATAAGTAAAATATATAAATATATAATATCTTTCTAACGAAGGCATGTAATACACGTAAACTCAAGTAAGAGTTTTTTTTTTCATGAAAAGTCTGATGATGTTAAAAAGTCAAGGTGATAAGTGAATGCCACCATGCAGAAATACGAGGGGAGTTTGTTTAATGTATGAACAACCAAAATATCAAGGAGCTTAATAACCAGTCTGCTAAAGAAATCACCACGCAGGGGTACCTACAACAGAATTAAACAGAGTGGTGATCCTAGTTAAATATCCAAAAGGAACTATCATTTTTTACTTCGTTTATGGGTAAATATGGTAGATTAATAGATAAGTTTGAAAAGGATTCAAGGCTGGACACACCCCAAAAAATATAAATTTTGTAACGAAAAATCTCAGTTTAGTTTTTTAACTGTCACCGGTAGCTCCAAGCGATGTATAACACGCGGAGACTTTTATAAAGTTAGAATGATTTGAAGAGTTTTACAACACTTGAAAATGAGGCCTTTTCTCGTATTTCAGCCGCAACGTGCACTTAAGGGATTTGAATATCTTATACGGCAGATTTTATGAATTCTACGCAACCCTGAGAAGCACGAATTCACTTGGAATTTTAAGTTTTAAAACAATCACTCAACAGCGAGAGAGAGCGATTCGACGTGTTGAGTTGGGATAATCGGCTTTTATTTTCGGCCTGGCATTAATTCCCTTCTGGTTTTCTGTCCGGCGTTTTAAATCAAAATGTCGGAGTAAGTAGGGATACAAAACTTCCATTTCGTATAAATCGCTACGATGTAAGTTTAAGCAGTTTACGAGACTACATAATTTACTTTTGAAAAGTTTTTTTTTTATATAGTGAACATAACCAAATTTCTAACATTTATTTAGTGCTTAATAGATGGGCGACTTATTTATAGGTACTCAATGCAGAAATCTTTGTGGGACGAAAAATTTCATTTTTATAAAATTTGTATTTCTTTCGCATATCAATACAAAATTGAGAGTTCTAAGTTTAACTATATTGTCATGTTTACTTAGCTATGAGAAGTGATTAAGGGTCTACTCGTTGTACACTAAGTATTTAAAGTCAAGTCAATAAAAATGTAGAACATTGAAACTGCATCGTAAGTAAATTAATAAATTACAAGCTTTCTTTCTTTCAAAGCGTCTGATTTCTCCATCGACTGGGAACTTGTAAAAAGTTCAGTTCTGTTTTCGCTTTCGTTTTTTATTTCAGTCGATAGTTTTATACTTCTTATTGCTTTTTTTGAAGTCGCGTGTTCCCGGGAATACAGAATATTTAGATTTATTCTGTTTGCAATTACTTATAATGTAAAATTTATTTCTCGTTTTTATTATGCGTTTGATGGATATAAAAACCGTATTTCCAAACATAAGCATTTCAAATTAAAGATTTAATCACAATTAAAGCTTTTCATAACAGAATTAGAATAACAACCTACCTGGCAAAACAATTAACCAGTCTCGTAATACAATCAATACTTAATTAAAACATCGTCAGAAATTCATTAAAATTATAAATCGAGTCGACGAAGCGAAAAACAGTTTACAAGTTGATACAAACTTAAATTGTTATGGATTCGTTTGATTGAGCTCTAACTTTGTATTCCCAAGGGTATTGTTCAACTTGTATCTCACGTATTAGGTTTTGACTACTTAATTATCTAAGTAAGTAAATAGGTACTTCAGATTAATTTCATTAGCATAAAAACAACTCTAACGATTCGTCGAACTACCGATATTTATTTCGAGTTCGTTTATTTATGTTCGTAATTGTGGAATTTTTGATACAGAGCAAGCATGCCAACCGTTTCGATGCTGGTTTTGGCTGAATGTATATTTACCCTCTGACCCAGTTAATCGTTATTCTGAGAAACGACGGGTCCGGGATTTCATGTCTGGTTGAAGTAGACATTTTTGTCACATACGTTTTCTAGTTGAATTGTATTTATGCCGGACTGCTGTTCGAAAGGCTCTGGGTTTGATTCCAGGCGAGGCGGTTTGAATGATGAGTTTAAATTTCTGTTCTCGGTCTGGGTGTGTCCTTGTCTTTGTGTGTTGTCCATGGCACCCACGACAGGAAATTCTAGTATGGGGCTATGAGTCTGTGCGTTATTAATATTTTTCTAGAATTAGCTTGAGTTAACACCAATGCGTAATGCGAATGCTTTGTCGCTGCGTCAGCGTATGTGACGATAAGTTGTGAGAATACTGATAAGATTATCGTGTAGTGTTTCAATGTAGTCTGAAGTCGTTTATATATTAATTTGATATGACGTAAGGAAGAAAATATGAACATATTGCCACCAAAATATAGCAAGACCTTTACATTACTTCAGAGTTGCCTACATTTTGGCTGTGGTCCAAAAGTCAATTAACAAACCTGATGACTTCGGAATTATTACTTCGTCGTCCTACACCTTTTACGAATGTTCGCAGAATTGAATGACGCTTGGCGACCAATGTTTTTGCTCCAAAAGCTCTCCTCAGGTCTCTTGAATCGACCAAAACTTGTATAATAACCATTTTATTTTGGCACTTATTATTATTTAATTTGAGTATTCTACATTTTTAAGTGGAATTCCAATTTGTATTCAAATGTATACAGTTTCATTACAAAGCGTTAATTGTATAAATTTATCGAGACTTGCAAATTATTTGTGGGCTCGAAACAAACGAGCTGTGTGAAGAATCTCAGAATAAATTAATTTGTAATCTGATAGCAAAAACGCAATGTTTTTTTTTTGCTTAATATTCATAAGAATCAGTATTAATTATGTAGTACTTAGGGACTATTATTATGGGAGAATGAATACATGTTATTCATATTATGTCCAAAATTATTATAAATTATTTGAGATCCACTTTATTACAATTGTATTCTATAAATAAATACCCAAATTCAGAGGAATTAAGAAATATAAATAGAAGAACAATACAATAAGACAAACAATATACGATAATATTTGCCCAAATGATCACTTGCAGATAACTAAGGATATGTTATCTAAATAGTCAAATAAATAATAGGTATAGGTAGGTATATATACAATTATCTTATTTTTCGATGCTTACATGTCGGAGACAGCGAAAAATAATACCTAGCTCGTTGGTCGGAGATCGTAAAATAAAATAAAATGTCAAGTTGGAAATGACTTGGGTGTATTCGGATATTACAGCACGGGAATAGAGATGGCAGCACTGTGCGAATTCATTAATGTCATTTAAGGAGACACGATAGTAGGGGTAACAGAAAGCAGCTGTTGAGTTGCCAGCTACCAACGAGGACTTTAGGAAGATGTGGAATAAGAGCAACGAGAAGATAAGAAAAAATCAAAAATAAGTCAATGTTACAGGACGAGTTTACTTACGTTGCTATAATGAGAGAATTTATTATATTTTTACAAGAAACTCCTACAATGAAAATTTACATAATTATCTTAGATTAGGTCAGAGTGAATATTTTTGTAGGTACTCGTATCACGAGCCTTATTATTATCTTCTGGAATTTTCACAACTGGATTTAATTTTACAATATTCAAAACACGAACAAGTATTAGTAGGATCTACATTGGTATAACTTAGATGATGAGTTTCTCCTAATTAACCCGACTTAATACCAGCTGTATCGGCGTAAGTTGTGGTCGGCGGCGCGATTTACTGCCACGCCGCCTGCTCCTAATGTTCCTCAGACAACTTTACTTTGTAATGGAATCCTTTTGAAAGAAAGCCACGAACAGTTATGAAGTACAGCTGAATTAACGATTTATGTTTAAGACTTGTGTTACCTAAATAATATGTGACTAAATAATATATGACTTTTAACGGTGAAATTATAACATACAATATCAAGACATCGTTTATTATTTTGTTTTCCAGCGACACAAACGACACGTGCCGATTTTTATATTTCAAGAAACGTATTTTCTGGGAAGTGAGCACAACTAATGACTTATACGTGAAACAATACCAAATATACTAGACTTTCAACTTTCACGCAATTAAACCTAAATATTTTAATGGGCACCACGAACTTATGACTACGTAACCAGAAGTTATAACTTTCTCCACGAACTATGTTAACAATATAGAAGACATCTGCAACATTATGTTTTGCAGCTGAAATATGATTTGTATGTGCTGCGTGTAAGGCACACAATAAAATTGTGCTTCAATCATCGGTTTCTCTGCTTGTTGATTTGCAAGTTTGTCTGTGTGCTTGTTCCTGCTGATTTCAGAAACCGCTTCACTAATTTAAATATAATTGTCAACGATGTATTAAAATAAACTTGGAATAACATTTGGTGTTTGTTTTATTTCAATCAGTTCATAGACAACGAAAGATTATTCAAGTTCAGGTACTTTGTTAGTATTAAATTATTTGCTTATGAATAGTTTTCATAGTCATAGTTTCTTATTATATTACACTAGTTGCAACTATATCCTCAGAGCTCAGAGAACAAAGAATTCCTAAATAGACTTGCCAGTTTATGAAACAGTTACAGAGTTTTCTTTGTAAAATGTGGCTGATTTATACGCCTCAACTCTGTTTCGCAACAGCTGTGCAACTACGCGCTGAGAAAGCTTAATCTGAAATAATTTTATTTACACATTATTGCACTGAAAGAAAATTATTTGCAGTGGACGTGTATTGCTATCGATAACGGTTTTTAAATACCTATGATTAGCAGAAAATTCTTTAGGAAATAATCTGTTGTTTGACCGTAGAATCCATGCTAATATTATACCTAAATGTGAATGTAACCCTGTCTGTTGTATGTCTGACTGTATGTCTGTCTGCTACATTGCATGCTTAATCCGCTGAAGCAACTTAGATGAAATTTGGTGTGGAAATTGTTTGAAACCCTGGAAAAGACAGGATAGTTTTGATCCCGATAATGCGTTCGATTGGGATAATTTTAACGGTATTTTGTAGTTTTCCGAATCCCATGCGGGCGAAGCCGCGACCATAAACTGGTAGAATATAATTTTGTTAAGCAGCAATATTCTGCATCATTTTGTTATTATATAAAACTGAACTGTGGTTAGGGGTTAACCCCTTGCCATTATGTTGAGTGAATTCCTTTATAGTAAGTATAGAGTATTGATAAAAATATATGTACATAGGTAACTGCATTATAGAAATAAACATAGAATTACTTTATTCAAGACTGATAAACCGCCCCCACTTCGCTCCGGGAAACCTGTCTGTTAGAAGTTATATACTCGAAGATTGTTGACGTCATTCAATAAACTCTAAATCCTTTTTTATTTATGACCTGAAATGAATGAAATGAAGCTCACTGTGGTAAGCTTACTTTAACTGTATTGTGATACTGTAGTGAAAATCTCATCCCAATGATAATTTCGCCCATTAAAGAAAAACAATTTTTATTATTACACAATCGTGGTTGTTGTCGTAAAATAGTAGCCGTTGAGCTATATAAGCCTACAGGCAACATAGGAACCTTCGATAATGGAGTTACCAACCCCCAACAATCCGCATTGGGTTAGCGTAAAATACGCTTCAGATATCCAGCACATAGTATAGGCTCGTTAAGATTTTAAAATTCGATTTTTCTTTATAAGCAAAAAATATATCTAAACTAAATTAGGTATCAAAATTTAAAAGCAAAACTTTAAAAAATCCTTAATCTATAAAATAAAATGACATTAAATACGTTATTTCCGAAACGAATATTAAGTATATTATACATTTTGTTATAAGCATTCATGATATTTTTACGCGTGATTCAACGTTTGATTTTAAACTTAACGCATACGGCGTACACAATAAATATCGTGAGTACCTGTATCATAATAAAATGATTCAACGTTATGACTGCGTGGTACTCGGAAAACAGGACAAGTGCCTTATCGGCCTGATATCAGATTCTTTATGCTTTGCCCTTTATTTTAGTAGCTTTATCTTTGTGATACAATGAGATTAGATACGTAGGTAGTAATTATATGATTTTGCTGACATAAATAAATTGGTCGGTATGTCGTAGTAGCGTTTGTTTAGCAGTGTTGTGGGAGGTCTCATGATGTACCTACTTATTTACCTACCTGCGCGCAAAGCTACCGGTGCAAAGGGTTTAATCTTTAGGTTCGGAAAATGGCAGACGACGGACTTAAGTAGTTTGTAATAATAATATTAATGACTTAATACAAATTATATTAAATATATCCACCAATTCGCGCTGGAGCAGCGTGGTGAAGGTCTAGGTATCCTCAGTCATAAGGAGAGACCAATGCTCTGTAGTGGATCATTAATGAGTTGAAGCTATGGATAAGCCATTATTTGTTATTTAAACCTTACCAAAATCTTATAATTTATAAAATATTGTGCTATTAGGAAATACTAAATACAGAAAATGTTGAAATTCTGTCAGAAATATCTATGTGCGAACGCTTGGCCGATCGTCTCTATATCTTGTTCCGCGCTCTTTCTTGCACGGTCGGCTCAGCCGGAACGTGACTATGACGTCATACTTTTATTCGATTTATAAGACGTTATCATGTCAAAAGGGAAGACATACAAATTTAAAGTTAGGTTGTTTGTTAACCTTTGGTCGTGTTTATGCAAACTGTGTGGTATATTTTCGGCTTAAAACACAATACGGCAACGTGGGCAGCAAATTCAATACAAAGTTCTATGTATTAGTCGTTTATTGATAGGGTATCAGAAAGTTTGTGTATCCTGCAAAGTTGGTTACTCTGAACCTACGAATTTGTTTATTGTTTGTTCCCAAAGTAACTTTTGCTAAATGTTTAAACCAAGTCAATTGGGACTTTAGGTATTATTTAAATATTAATACGTGAAGCAAAAAATAACCGATGGAATGGATGGAATAACCGGGGAAGAATTAGGGAATTATTAGGGGAGGCCTATGTCGAACAGTGGACTTGAAAAGGCTGTTAAATAGAATTCTAAGAAATATCAGTCATACTAACGGTGCTTAGTATAACTCATTATTACTCAACATGGTGATGTTGACAAGAACAAAAATTCTCTGTACAGATAACTACGTAAAAACTTTTGGAGTTACATAGCGAATAGCACTGTATATACTCGTAGAACGCATGGATTGCCCAAAGAAAACATACGAAAGGACAACCAGAGAAATATGTAACATTGATTTAATAATAGACAGAGAAGGATATAAACATTTGGTGAGCGTGGCCCATATGACATGGCACGAGAAAGTACAATTATATGTGTCAAATTTGCTTGTAAGCAACTGTGCTTTCCTTGTAGAAACCGGCACGCAAAGTGAGACAAAATAACGTATGACGACTCATTTTTATCGTGTCATTGGCGTAATTGGCCCTTTGTTGTTTGATTGCGATATAATGCTCCAAATGCCTATACTATTCTCTGTGTACGGATTTAATCTGTACCCACCCAGAGCACGACATTGAAGCAGAATAAGGTGTACTTGATGCAATAAATCTGCGATTCGAGTTTCCCAACCGCCGGGCCCTTGCCGTCGCCTCTCCCAGCGCCAGCCATTGCACTTCACAACACTTCACTTTTAACAACTTGCTCAGTCCACTCACAGACTCGATCGAATCGTAACTGATTTAGTTCTACCAGATAATGCGGTACACGTAGTTCGGTTATCTTTGTTTGTCCTGATAAAACGTACGAAAAGATAATATATGGTTGCTCGAGTTGCCACACCTTGTGACAGTTGCCGTTGTTGGGTTATGGTTGTATTTCAGGCGCTTTGGCATCTATATTTATAATATGTTTGATTTCTACCAGTTAATTTCGTCCGTAAGCCACGTTAAGAAACTTCGTTTGAAAAATTTACTTTAAATCAGATGACTCTTGGGGCTCGCAAATCATTCGCCACAAGTCCTGCAAAGAGCGCGGTGGCCATAGGATGACAGGCTTCATAAATATATAAGTGTCTCGTGGGGATTACCAACTTTTAAACGGCAAGCCTATAATGGCAGTCAACCCGATTATTTGTAATGTTTGCCACCTCCGACAATATCGCCGCTTATCTGCAAGCTATCTTAGCACAACCTAAAGTGTATTGTACTGAGGAAGCAAAGAGCATATACTTCACTTGGTCTTGCAAGTGACCACTGCAACGCATCTATCTACCTAAACATGTAATCAATCTGTAAATGATTTCTGTCTGTACAGAGAACATAATAATATATGAAAATATTATTACTTGGGGATTTTAGAATCGCAGTAGAACTCTAAAAGATGATTGTTACGATTTTTGTTTTTTGTCTATTTATCTATTTGTCTGTGGTTTTGTACGCAATAATCTCCGAAACGGCTTATCCAATTTGGGTGCGGTTCACTTATATATTGTGGTTCGCTTCACTTGACATTTAGTGTTTGTTTTATTTGAATCGGTTCATAAGTAAAAAAGTAATGTTAGTTTATCTATACACAATTATAATAAAACTGTTCCTGGTCAATGTCTTAACATACATATACATATACGAGGTAGGTACTAATGTTATGTCCTAAATAATTAAAGTTACCCAATTATTTTATCGTGATTAATTGTTCGGTTAAACCATTAATAATGAAAAAAAATTCTAGTCAGCACCGGAAAATGTCATCATTAATTTGTCCAGCCGATAGATTTTTACCAGACCCTTTATTGAGTTATGGCTTGAATTCCCAAAAGTCGGCGGGGAATAGATTGCTCCCTCGCCCTCAGGAATTGACGGAAGAGCAATATAGTAGACTTTACGAAATGCTATATTACAAAAAAATACGGTCGGTTCGGGAATTCCTTTCCGTATCTTGTAATTTTGCGTTGCTTCGGTAACGTTGTGACCACTAGAAACGTTAGAAAGTGTTCTCGGGTCATGGGTGTTATTTGTTTTGTCATGCCATCCACGACACACGGAGTCCTAGTGCGGGAGTATGAGTGTGTTAGCGTTTACTTTTAGTTAATTCAGCAAGCAAAATATTGTCGTCGTAATTTACTGCATCGAGTAATATTTACTTCATTACAACACAGCATAATATCTTGATCCATCCTCATATAACTTACTTTATTATCCCAACCCTCAGTTAAATTTAATTGGTTATCAGTAAATATTATTCGACAGGAAATTTTCCCGTGATTTCCTAAGGTTACCCGCACACGTAGTTACATCAAGTCCAGTGATGCGGGCGTGGCCGAACGTGTTCGAAATCCGATAAACGGATTCAAACTACTACACAGGAAATGGTGGACGATATAAGCTGTAAACATAAATAAAGACGATGTACGGCGTTTTAGAAAGGCCCCCACGCACGGAGCGATGTCATAAATCGTTCGGAACGGCATAAATTTAAACGTGCCCTCTTATGGCTGTAAAAATATTCTTGTCTGATAATCATTTTTGCACACTTCGTTATACTTTAGATTGAAATTCAAGCAGACGGGTTGCAGTATTGGCGAGCTAAGTAAGTTTGGGCTGTATGGATGGGGCTTCGCCAACCTCCCCTCGTGGTACACCAATGCTTAGCGAACGGACGAGGTTATGACGTCAAATCTCTTCTTTTGGAGGTTGCTGATCTCGGTAGGTACCTGTGCTGTATAACCGCACGGTTCTTTTTTAGGGATTTTCATCCTTCTTGCTAGCTGCCACCTTTTTCTGTCATAGCGTCGGAGAGCCAGATATAATCAAGTTGAAGACAATAAACAAAGAATTAGCAAACAAATATTGATCAAGTCGCTTCTTTGTATTTATTTTAAATAACTTTGATTCTCAAGATTTTACAGTAGAAAACTAGGAAAGATTTACTTAAAACACAGAGCAAAGTGAATGATACGTACTCAGGGAACTGTCGTAACAAGATAGACGTGCAAGTTACTTATAATTCTCTTCGGAGACCAAGATTGTTTGCTCTGCAGATCTCCCAGCTCTGTACTCCAACGAAAAATAAGGGGATTGTCAGTGAAAAACTTTTATAATATTTTTACTGTTTGCTCTAGATAACAGTGTAACTTTATGAGTTTGTTCGTAGGTTTCGGTACAAATAACTTTAGTTCTTTACTGGGATTAAGAGTGCTTGTCAATTGAAGTGGAGTGGACGGGAGAAAAGTTTTTGCCCATTAGAATTGCACTCTTCGTTCGACTACGAGCAAAGCTGAAATTCAAATTTTGTGCAATTCTATTGCCTGACAACCTCTGCAAGTCCCACGCTTCGAGACCGAGAACAACTTGAGAATTAACATCCAAAGTATGTTTTTGCTTCCGGGTTACAATGTTATATATTATGTTGTTAAATATTATTTATATGTAAGTATGTATACTTTTCAAAGTCTGTCTTATAGACAGAGTTTGTTAAATTGTTTAACAAACTTCAACCCATAAAAGGCCCACTATTGACACTTTTCAACTCAGAAATGATTCGGCATCGCTCGCTTCGCACCTATAAGTATCCTTTGTATGACTTTTCTTAGTGGATTATGACTTGTGACCAGGCATAAGCATTATACGGATATTATTTCCAAAACAATGTTACAATAACTAGGACACATTTATTTATTTTATCAACTCATATGAGTTGTTATGACTGAGTTATTCACCAGCCCAAGCCATTATTAGGCATCAATGCATCCACCGATATTTAAATTAGGACCAAACATCACTTAGACTTTTCAATTCAACTTGAAGGTAAAGGGTGAAATTTCAATAAAGTGAGGAAGTTGCAATTGTTATGCAAATCAACGTTACTTTAAAATGAATCTACAAGAAGACGGTGATTATTTACAGAGCAACCGGAGCGACGTCCCTTGACTCTTCATTTTGAGCGCAGAAGAGGTAGGGTTGCCTCAAGATGAATTCAATTTACTAAGAAGTTACTCAAGTACGGTAAATGTAAATGTTATCTAATAATTACTTTAGCGCTATATACCTACTGTACCGTCACTGTATTATTTCTATTAAACGGTGAGAAGTTGGATATAAAAAGGGAAGTTGTATGTTTCAAATTGGTTTCAAATAATAAAGAACGAAATGCATTACACTATTTACAATGAATAATAATTATAAGCTTAAAAAATAACTAGACTTGCGTTTTAATAAAAGAAACGAAGACTCACTAGAAAGCTCTTATACTAGCAAGCCATTTTCCTTCTGCCTAGCACTGTGCATTGGCTCTGAACCAGATAACGCGTGCATGCACTAACGCGTATCATTGTAACGCAAAAATGAGCGCGCGTATATCCTCGAAGAAGAGCGTAGAATGCGCAAAAACCGCTTACCTATATGAAAAATAAAAGAGAAAAAAGAGCTCTAGAAATGTACAAATTAAATGTTATTTTTTCTTTCAAATAAATTGTTCATGTTTTTCACGAATATAACGTATTGATGATCCCGTTACAATCGTCAATATTGAAAGCGAGTCTGTTTATAAAAATGGTAAAGATACATGAAATGTATTTGATATTGTGCGCAGAACTACATATAATAACGAACATGGACCAATTAGTCAGCATGTTTTAATTGAATTGGTGCTACAGTTCTATGTCCGCGTATTATTTACATTCGGATAGGAAAATCCAGATGAAACTATATCGTATACAGATATTGCGCAATAGACTGCATTTGATTCGATTTGCAGCAATCGGGTAACGTCCACGCCGACTCTGTTTTCCAATACAGACGAGAACCAATTCTTTCTATAGGTTGTTACCAAGGGAATGGTCCACGCATTTCCATAACCATTCCAGCTCGAATGATATGGTCAAGAGGAATAGAGAAATTTCAGTTTTTTAAATTGGTTCAATAGAGTGGGAGATTACTCGTTACTGATAAAATGAACAAGTAAGGTAAACAAACTATCTAAATGTTAAGAAAGTACTAATAATATAGGTAAAGTAATAAATAGGAGAGATGGAAAGTACAACGTTTACCGACTTATAATAATTGTGTTTATCAATTACAGTCATTTTTGGAGGGTGATTATAACTTTTAGTGTAGTGTGTGTGTAGTGTGTGATTTCAAACATTACAGAAAGGAATTTACGTAAAATACCATCTAAAACATCAAAGAAAAAGAAAGAAAGAAAGAAGAAATTTCTAGTGTATTAATATAGGCTTTAGCCGTGACAGCCCTAATACATTTCCAACGAGGCCCGGAGACATGAGTAAATAATTTTCCTGATTACCGTGTCGCGTCGCGAGAAGTCTTCACAAAAATATTAAAACCTCCGTCGTTCTTCCATCTTCTTCCTTGGGGAAAGTGGGCTTTATTGAAACGGTCTAGATGTTACTTGACGAGCAAATTGATTTCCCGTAATATATTTTGAGAAATGCGGTTCTTGTAAGGTCTTAAAGTTTTCTTTTAGTATCTGCAACTACGTTTTTGTCGCATTTAAATGTCGTTTTTAAATGAAATATTCAATATGTAAATATCTGGTTTCTATTAGCAAATATTTAGGAGTCAACGTTACATAATTATTTAAAACATTTATTCCTTCTACAAATAGTACTGTGATTGGGTTTTTATTTTTAAATAATTATTAATACTTCATTTGCAATGACATCTTTATCGTTAATTTATAATATTTAATCAAAGTGACCTTGTATATTATGATTTTGTTAAATTGATTAAAAAACATTAAAACCTTCAAAACAAATATAAATAATTATGTTAAAAGCTGATAAAATTAAAATTGAATTTCGTAGGTTTAATTCTTCGTAAAATCAAATCGAAATGTTTTATCGTGTTTCTCTCCACTCACCATCAGGTGTATGTGACCACTTACCATCAAATATGCTTGTTGGTCGACTATTGCATACAAATAAACTTTTGGGACATGTTCGGGAATTATGGTCAAAGTTAACCACACGTTCAGAACCGTGGAGTTAAAGCGCTAAATTATCTCGGCGATGTTAAAAGGTAGGGTGGCTATTTGCCGAACATCAATTTTATTTAGCGATTTAACCGCTGTCGGTTGCACATTGGCTTCAGTTAGCATTAAATTCGATTTAGCTTCCATTTAGATTTCAGAGAAAATCTTCTTAGTATAACGGAAAGAAAATTCGTAGTTATTTTGCAACTATTTGAGTGAATTTATCATTATATTGACTTTGGCGATCCATCGAAATACCAACGCGTGTTTTAGCTTTATAAATTCAAACTAAAAATCATTCATTTCCATGGGTTTCACATAATATATTCTACCGCTTTCTACAGCTCGATTAAGAAGACCGGTATAGAATAGACATTCATTTAAAATATTTAAATTAATGTTATATCTCTCGGTTACTGAATATTTGTGATATGTCAAAATGTGTGCCAGTAACACAAACCGCTACACAGTTGAAATGTTGTGTTTGTGAGAAATAGTTATAAAAACTTGTAACTCGCCCTTGCTTTTCTTGAAAAAACGTTTGCGTATAAGTACACGCTCCTGACATATTACTAACTGTATTTTAAGCACGATACAAATCACGATAACCCTTACTTTATTGGGAAAATTGTTTTTGTTATTTTATCTATTCAATAGACAAATGGTAATTTATCACTAGTGGTTTATTAGTTATCCAGCGGTAACATTTTATTTCCAGGATGTAAAGAAGGGTCCATACTCCATACCCGTATTAAAAGTTAATATAATCCCCGAAATATAACATGTGCCAAGTACATTTCGCTCGATGCCCTAAAAATAGACAATAGAAACAGCATCAAAATATATCAGTTACCATTAAAACTTCCATTGTATCTATTTCAAACATCTTTTCTTTTTCTGTAGCCATTTCCTTTCTTCTGAAAAGAAGGAAACCATATAAAGATCAATTTCAACACAATATTGAGTCCTCCGCATTCAGTCTCGATATTAGCTGTCCATTTCTGAACCGGATATTACAAAGATTCTATTAGTAGATAACATTCACGTTATTAAGTTCACTTTAGTTATGACAAAAGGGTACAAAACAAAGTCCATCTCAAAACGAGACACAACAAAGACTGAACATTTAAACAAAGCATTGTTTTGGTGAAATAACACAGAATTATAGGGAAACACGTGTAATGTTTACATTTTATATGTACCAAAGTCAACACTCGAGTACAATTATTCCAAACGTATTAATTAAAACGAAGACAAAGGCATACATTTATTTGTTACGATTTTTAACAACCGCAAACGACCACGTGATTTAAGCAGGGTTGTGTGGTCGCAGATAACTCGTATTACACTCCATGTAATAAATATGAGTTATTAGTATGGGTTGTAATGTTTTCACTTTATTTATTGTAATTAAAAATTAAAATTAATGCGCTCTTTACTCATTAGCGGGAACAGGGTAAGTAAATAAATACCTATGCATTTTACTACAGGTATTATGTTATTTCCGCGTCACGCTTGCCTGGAAGGCCTACCATAAACCTACCATCCCTGCTGGGGACTTAGAACCAGTTCTTTCTATCTATCTTCTATCTTCCTACTTCGCCGGCGAGACATTGCTATCTATGGTGTTACTGATATACATTAGGAACGGGAAACTTAGCATAAGGGTGCCCGTCTACACGGCCACGGTGTTAAAAATCTTGGCTTTGACCGAAGATTTCGGGACGTACGATAAATGATAATTTAACGTATTTCTAACTGTCGAGGAACAATTCATTGAGCATTGCTCATAGTAAAAATTAATTTACATTTATGTTAGTTGGATGGTTGCCAACGAGGTTTTAATGAAGAAATCCCAAAAAAACCCGTATCTACGAAGATTTATTTCTGCACCTTTAGTGTTGTTTGTGTATGTCCATGTAATTTGATTGTGTGGTATCAACATAAATTCATCGTAAAATGTTACTACGTGAGTTTTTGATAGAAATATTGTTGATTAAATAACAAGATTGTACCCACGCTTTCTTCTTGGTAGGATACGCCTCAATCACTGTTATTACGATGACAAGTGACAGCATACCATTAAATGTGGGGATGTGATGTTATTAGTTGTGTGTATAATGCGAAAGAAAAGAAATATAAAGAAGTAACTAGAACGCAATTCATCTGCGATATATCGTAGTCGTAAGAACAAAAGAGTTTTCTTCATAACAACAGCAGCGTGAAGAAGCTTAAATGCAACCGGAAAGAGGAATTAAATTGTGCAGGTAGCAGCGTTGACCAAGAAAATGTAATAAGCGAGCGGTTCCAACCAAATATTTAAATAACGGCTGACCACAACGCAATGGGTCTTAAACAATTACGCTTATCATCATTTCACGGAATATGGCATTCTGTTTGCTATATTGGCCAACTCAGCGCTTCTAGACGGATGGAAGTTTTAGATGGGTTTTGGGTTGTTTCCAGAAACTGCCAGCGTTTTATTTACTTCCAAAACTGTGATGTATTTTGAAGATATAATTGGGGTTAAGGTCTGTCGACGTAGCGAATAAAATTATGGGACATTATACAATGTACCATAATCTTATCTATACTAACTACTATAAACGTACTACTATAAACATTTATGATTTGGCAAGATTTTCGTTTGACTGGTGATTCTCACTAGCATTTATAATTTGGATAGAAACGAATACCTACTCATTTTATTAATTGCCAACAAAGGTGTACCTATAACGAACGATCTGACGGTAAGAGGTCGCCGATGGACATCAGCAACAACCAGGCATCACCGATGTATTGCCAGCTCAGAAAGAAGGAAGAAGAGAGGAAAAATCAACGGCTCTCACTCGCACTCGGAATACGAAAAGTAAAATCAAGTAAAGTCAAGAGTGAATAGGCCTCTTATAAGTTAGTATGCCATTTTCTATCAGATAGGATTACAGTCAAGCATTAGCTTGAATGGTCAATTGGCTAACTCAAGCATGAGAGTAATAACTAGTCAGCCAGGTTTCAAGGAAGACCCAGTAATAATATTAACGACTTAACCTAAAGAAAAAACCTTACGCTAAGCCCTATCTCGAAGTAGGGACGGCTTCTGTCATATCTTACAAAACCTTGATTTGCTGGCATGCGATTAGGATCAAGGCCTATTCGGGGCCATTCGGGGCCCAACAACTCATTTCACTTGAGTTCCTTATCAATTCGTTTGATTTATGCATTCATATTAACATTTCCATAAACCTAACTTTTCAACATATAACTTCTATTCCTATAAATTGTTAGTGAGTATGAAAGCCGAAACCCTTGAAGGGGATGGGACAGAGTCTAACAGCAGAATTCACAATTGTCTCCCCTGGGAGATGGATTATTATCTGTTGGAGACACTTAAGGCGGTTATCAGACTAGGCTTATTGCTGCGGGAAGTTCAATATTCAATATTTCAAGTTTATATTTCAAGTTCAATATTTTACAGTCGGTTTTCCATTCTATTGTCACAATACAGTATGTGAATGTGATACTCACTAAAGGCCATGACCCATAGCAAATTCCTCTTAATTTAATTGTGTTTATTTGCGTTTTTACATCATCATACGTAATCGTTATTTGTCTTCCTCATTGGTGAACTTATTTAGAGTATTTTAAATCCGTAATAAATTGTACGCTACTGCAAATAGTTAATTTTTTTAGATAAAGTTTTTTCATATTGATTAAATCCAAGCATTAGTCTTGTCTATCAAGCGTGTGGAGTGCAGATGCCCTTATCTTCCAGATGATAAATAAACGTGCAGTGTTTTCGAGCGATCTTTGACAAGCTTTTGATGTGGGTCGATCCGTTACGGTGAAAAAATGATCGCTTTTTCTATAAAGGCTTGTTCTCATTTGTTTCCGCTAGCAGACGTTTCTTCCATGGACATTTCTTCAGGTTCGATTTAGCGTTCGTTTTATGCATAGATGTTGCAAATAAGCTCCATTTTGCATACAAATAGAAATTGTTTGAATGTAAGAGCACGAACTTACAATGTTATGCAATTATGGTCGACTTTTTTTGAATGGATTACGAAGAAAATGAATAGGACCGTTTCTATGTATTGATCTCCAAATAATGTGACTCATCAAAATTGTGATGGTTGTTTAGTTTAGAAGTTTGGGAATTTTTCTCTATATTTGTAGCTTGATATTTGAATAGCTGCAGTTCTACCTGTAAAATGTAAAAGGCCCAAAATTTTTTAAACATCAATGACATAACAAATAATTTCTCTGTTTTTTCATCATACCATAGTACCTATACCAATATATAAAAAACTAGTCTTATGCTCACTGCTACATTTAATTTTGTACATTTTTTACCAATAAGTACCTATTAAGTAACAGGTTTTCCGAAGCGAAGCGGGATATAAACGCAGCAGATGGACTCGACATTCAAATGCTTCTTCGAATCCATTGTAATTTGTCCAATAATACACTCTTCTTTATTTTACTTTACGCTTTTACAATAAATCAGGGCCCACCCCACAACATTACTGGGGCTACTCCAAATGACTGTATTATTCCACATCCCCTATATTTCCAACCCTTTGCAATTAAGATGGAAATGTTATTTGTGATAAATAACATTGTAACGACTTGCCCGATTAAGAAATATTTGAGCGGCGATCAAAGATTTTATCGCTCAGCGAATGAACACGGTTTCAAAGTTGATATTGTTATCATTTTACTAGTAAATCCGCTCTGGTTTCGCTTCCGGAAACCTGTTTACTACCCACACCAGAAAATATTAGGCGTGATTCTTAAAACGGACATAACTTTTCTATTTATTAATTACTCGAAATCAAACAAACACTAAATTTTAAGTGAAGCTTACTACAATAATGTATTGCAGTAAGCTTCACTCCATCTAGCAATAATGATCTTCTTATAGGAGGGTAACCCGCTTCGTTACGTAACGCGTTACGGCGCTAGTCTGTCTGGCTTCCCTTTCTCTCACGCATACGGCAGCGGTAGGCAGGCTCCTCTTCTGTCAATCTAATTTAATTAATATCATATATAATTATAATAATTATAATTATATTTAATTATTATTATATTAAATTATGTCATTAGATTAGTTTAAGTTATCATTTCTGTCGGGCGTCCCGAGACGCACACGTTTTATTTTTTTCTTTCTTTACTGGAAATACATCCATGTCTTTGGTGTTGCGGTTCATGAGTGACGTTGAACACTTTCCTTCAGGTGGATCGTCTGCTCGGGTATTAACAGCAAAACAAAAATAAGTAGAAGAGATTGTATTGAAAGAGCTGCTTAAGTCTATAATGAATATAAATTTTCAGCTTAACTCGCTTATCAATTGTCGGTGAGATATATTCCTTACCTTCACGCGTGGCCGACTGCGGGACAGTAAACATATTCACTTCCCCCATCCCTCACCCCTCACCCTTCATTCTATTAACACAGCAATTTCTCCAATCTCGTACAATTGTCTTATTTGAACCCATGCAATAATAATGCAATGTGGTTGTCGCTCGCAGACTAATGAATGGGTTTTGAAATGAACCAACACAAAAGTGGGTGTGTTTATAACGTTCTAAATATGATTATCAACATACCCATTAGGTGGTACAATTACGTTAGTAAATAAGCTATACCTATACGAAATACACGAAAGCAAAGTTTTAAAATTTGTGATTTTGAGAGAGTTTTGCGCATTGGCGTGTCTCTATTTCTCTTGATGAGTGTGTGTGTATGCGTGAGTGTGCGCAAGTGTTTGTGTGTTTATAACATTTAAAGGCTCTCTAATATTCTCTGTTTAGGTAATATTAACCCATTAAATTAAACAAAGCATTCATTTGCTTACTACAGCTTTTGGCTTCAATCCAATAGCGGCTCACTGCAAGTTAAGGATAATTTCTTTTGATTAAAGAGGCTTCCATAGCATTTTACGTCGCTCTAGTATGAAATATATGATTCCGAGAGCTCACTTGTCAGATGTCATGAGCTCAACGATTGCTGTCTTACGATAAAACCCGACTTATAACTTAATGGGCCCTCCAAAGCACGAAAGTGCTTACGATTTTTGTGAATTTACTAACTTAGGAGAGTTTCTGGCAAAATAAAAACAAATTTGTATATGGCTTTAACTTGCTGCAAATGCAATCTGTCACTGTCAGTAGGAAAAGAAGCTCCTTGGGAGTTTCGTGCCGCTTCTTCCCAGTTTGACATTTGAAAAGTGTTTGTAAGAAACAACTTTGATTACACTTCATTTCATTCATTTGTATAAAGAGTATTTAATTAAAGATCTACCGTAATAACGAATCCATTTCTTGCTTACATTTATGAGCAGTACGTAAATCCGATCACCGCGGCCGTCCCAAAGGAAATATGGGAGCCAATTCATACATAAATTCAAATCATCAATAATGTGTGTACACATCAAACACAGAATAATAATATATTTATACTCACATTATAATATATTTATGACTAGTAGACCGCCCTCGCTTCGCTTCGGGAAACATGTCCCTTAAATGGAATAAGGAAGTGGATAGATATAAAGGCTGGGCTCTTGAAATCTATGATAAGTAATTTGGCGGCTGAATCAAGCAACAGGGACACAGGCCGGGGCTGTCTTCGTCGCCTCTTAAAGAAAGAAAAAAAAAGCATTTTTTTATTCGACCTGGTTTCCCGCCACGGGATTGGGGTCATTATCCTAGGCCTCCCCAATACGGCAAAAATCTCTTATCATTATTATTGGTATTGCAAACGGCGCCATCCCCAGTCTCGTTGAAATACGACTGAATTATTGGCATCGGCTGAATTTCAGCACGTTTGCTGACTGTACGCAACTATGCGTTTGTGGTTTTTTCACGTCAAAAGCCTAAACTAGTCACCATTGTGTGTTATCCAAACTTGCTCAATATATCTTACACTAGCTAACGCGACAGAACAACATTGATTTATTTAGGATGGTTCCAAATCACTGAACATGAATTTAAAACCACTGAGCTACTTACTAATATTGGATTCGATATCAAATTGAGAAGATTACTGTACTACATAATTAAATGTAACTCAAACATTATTTCTTGGAGTAAAATTACTGAGAGAAAGAATTCGGTATGAATTTCATTAAAGGAAATGTTACCCTTTTAAATTGCGACGGAGACTTACACCGTACAGTCGTAATTAAAACACGACTCAGTTTCAAGTATGTCAATTGCTCAACGTCCTAGTACGACAATGTTTGAAAATACTTTGCTAGCGGCAATATTCAGACATCTTGTTGGATTTAATAATCCACGGCTTCAACCTATTATGGACCCAAACAGGGCACTCCTCACAACTGAGGAGTCCTAGAGCATGGTCCTTTTTTACTGAATATAAGTTACCGCTTGGCTATGGTCCCACCTGATGGTAAGTGGCGACGTAGCCTTTAGATGGTGAAGCGCGTTAACTTAGAAAAACCCTATTCACTCTTGAAGACACCCACATTATAATCGACTGGGTACACCGACGCATGCAACTTATTCCAGTCCTCCGTCCAGCTCGAGATGTTCACGACGAAAGGATGGATATTCGCCGTGCGTCGGCTTGTTCGATGATAGAATGGAGATGGGAGAACTAAGTTATGCAATTCTTGCGCATACTCTCCAAAATGTATCTTATAGCATACTGAGAGGCTGGCAATTCTACGCCTGTGCTCGAGGCTTTGAATGTTGGTTTCAACCAATTTAAGGTCATCAATTACCCTCTTTGCACGCCTCTCCATTGAATCCAAAGCTGATAGATGGAATTTAGCAGCACCAATTGATGGAGGGGTAGTGGTCAGGTAGTGTCGTTAGTATTTTAATGCCACCTGAAGACTTCCGACATGGTTAACAACCAATGCCAACAACCGAGACCAACAACTTTGCGTTCACCTTCGACGCAAGGAAGCGCTTAAGAAATTTTTCCACTGGTCATCCATACAACTACCGACTGTACCTGCTGCACAAGCAAATTCTGGTTTTGTAATTACTAAAAATACTAATTTAAATACAAAAATACTTATTTGGTGGTATTGTAACGCTTATGCACGTCTTTTTTTGCTTCTACTACCGCTTCAGTAGTGCTGACGGAAAATAAAAATTAAATTTGTTTTTAATTAAACGCTTTCACATTTTTTCCTCCCCAGTAGAATTCCCCGTGTTGTAGTCGGCATTGACAACACAAACACATCACGATTCACAAATACTCCCATGCTGAAAATAAACATTTATCTGTCACATAAAGACGTTTATGGGACTGGGATCTCTATCTCGACTGGGCATCGAATCCAGAACACCTTGCGCGAGGCAAAGTGTGAAATGGTCAGGGTTACTTTCAACTGGACTACGGAGTCATCAAGTTTGTATTTTATTCGTGAACCCAAGTTATTAGCGTTATTGCTATCCAAATATATTCTATTTCTTCTAGTACACACCACATAGTGCAATTTATATTGCTTCTAGCTGACCCCGCGAATGTTGTTTCGCCATATAATTATGTAAGATACAAAAAGAGTGATTTAAATTTTATGGGAGTGAAAATTTAAGATTACGTGTATTTTTTATGCCACACTATAAAAATATAACCAAAAAAAATTCTAGGGTGGACAACCTTTAACATTTAGGGGTATGAAAAATAGATATTGGCCGATTCTCAGACAAAATTTCATGAGCATCGGTCGTGCCGTTTCGGAGGAGTATGGTAACTAACACGAGAATTTTATATATAAGAATTCGCATTTTGTACGTATATACATATGTACATTTAAAATACCTTTGACATTGTACGCTCCGTTCTATTTAAGGCATCGGACGCATTTTCCAATCGGTGAGGCGTTGAGCGAACCAAATCAGGAATGACTTTCGTAGATGAGAACAAGTTTTTCATTAATATTCTATTCATATTCAAATACGATTCGACAAGCGTTATCGTGAAGTGTCGGTAGTCGAATCACGCGCTCAGCTTCAGTGCAAAGCTATTGCAGAAGACACAAAACTCGTGATTGGATATATCATATCATTATCCAGGCCAACTAACGTATATCATATATGTAATAAGTGTGAACTTTGTTTAAAGGATATTTAGTCTTTAGGGGATGTTTGGTCACTACAATTTGTCTGACTAACGAAAACTTCAATAACATAATATTTAAAAATCAGACATGTTAAAGTAAAGTTCAAATAGATATGTACTTATTTTTTGTGGAGCTTTAAAGCGTCTGACAAAAGTTTTGGTCCATGGAAAGTGTGACTCTTATGACACTATTTTAGAATAATATTCTACAAAACATATATAAAAATTAGCCATGTGAAAATAAGTTGAGTCACTTAACTTATTTTTAGCTACCTTTCTTACCTGATCCCTGCCCAGGTGTCATGAGGTGAGCTTCCACAAGCACGCAGGTATTCAAAGAACATGAGACGCTACTACAGAACCTAAGGTTTCATCTATCTGAAAATAAGTTATGTCAGATCGCTCTGGGATCTTACTCTACTATGCTTGTTTATTAATTAGTGGACCTAGATAGGTACTTAATTAAACAATGCCCTATTAAAATAATAAATTGGGTATAAACAATATTTTTCGTTTATAATTAATCTAATTTAGAGAGAAACAAGTTAGCAATTTATGAGACACAAGTAGTGAAACTTAATTTCTGTGGGAATTTAACTAACTAGTCGCGATAAATGAAATAAATATCGCTCTGGGGAGCTAAAGTTAGTTAAATGTAGCCAACGTTTAATATTGAGACAGCTTTTGATACGGGTAAAAACTGGTGTTGCGGTTAATAACTACTAAACAAATGAGACAAACACAGCCCATACGGCGCCATGGTTGCCACGCCGTAATGCCGGACCGCTGTTCGAAGGGTCGATTGGGTCTGGGTTCGATTCTCGTCGAGGCGCAAATTTGAATGATGAGTTTCAATTTCTATTCTCGGTCTGGGTGTGTTGTCTTATGTCCTGTACATTTTTAAAAATAATTATATTGCGATCAGAATTATCAAAATGCAAGTTTATATAAAACACACCACATTAGAATAATTGAAATCGATAATGAGCACTGAAGCGCCATGCATGTAAAAGAGTTGTTATGCATTGCAATAAGACATTGGATATGAAATATTATGTCGTTATTACCATTTTATGGATGTCGCGGGGTCTGGGTTGTAAGGGTAAATAAATTAGCACACTTTATAATAATACCAGTAATATGATAACGTAGTCCTCACACGAAGTCCTACCACTCCCTTCGACATCCTGGTCTGCCGGTGGGATTGTGATCAGTATTCTAGTCCGCCCTAATAGAGCCACAAATGTCTACAAATTGTAGACATGCAATTGGAGCTGACTACTCTAGTAACGAAATTTTGCAACCTACTTCATAATTCAGACAGATATTTAATATAGTGTGAACGTTTAAAAAAATCCTTCGTTAAAAAAAATTTACTGACGTTTATTTCACAAAACGTATGGAGTAACTGTCCGTGCTGAGATGCAGTTTCATTAACACCACTTCCACTAAATTTGAGATTCAATTTCGGCGCGCTGCTGAAATTAAGACATGTTATACGTGCACGACGCTACCTATTTGTGCTATGAAGTAGAGGATAATGAGAAAATATGGAGCGAACGCAGCACCGTAGCTGCAAAATTGCAGGAAATGTGTTGAATGAAAAGTTTAACAGAAATACCCAGTTAGGTGAAGATTTTTCACGGGTTCAGAGGATTATATCCGGATGATTGAGGCTTACAGATGTCTATAGAAACTAGAGATGATTAAAAATAATGAAAGGTGAGTTTAGCACTTTGTGAGGGGTAGACTGGACTGAATAAATGAACGGTAACACACGTTTATTTGCACTAGGATTCGCTTTTTTGCGGGTGGCATAGACAACGCAAATAAAACATCACTTAATACATCCACGGAAGACAGAGGCAGGTGGAAATGACAAGTGGATGTAACCCAACGACCATTAATATTGAGAAATGTCAAACTTTGGCGTAAAATAAAATGTATGTAAAGGTGAATTTTCAAAATTAAAATTAAGTAGTTGTAAGTAATACGATAACTGGTTTACTTATGTTAATTAATTTGGCTACAACGCTTCCCATACTAATCGTTACTTATACCACTATCGATTGATATTTAATCCCAGTCCTCATATCTACTAAAAAATAATCATCTAATGTTCTAACACCATCTTCTAACCGGACTTACCAGAATGGGGACTATAATGTCCCCATTTGAGTCTTTATTTATTTATTTATATATAAGTCTTGTTCTAGGTCGGTCATAGTTGTCATGGGTGGCAGCGGTGCTGGTGCTGCATGCTCGTTTGCTGCCTTAATTCAGTAAAAAAGAACATTTATCTGTCCTGGTGAAAAATAAATAAGGTAGCTCTTAGTGGATAGGTCCACTTTTAAAACGATCCCGCACACACTAAGCTTATAACATCGGTACACCATTTTACATAACTTTATTCCTTAGTGTACGAGTATAAGTAAACGCTTCAGTACATTCCAATCAGATATCTTCGAAGAACTTTAAAACTTTTACTAAACTCAAGCATATTCAAGAAGAGTTTGTTAAATTAAGACCAAGCTTTAAGTAATATTGATATTTAAATGTCAAATACAAGTTTCGAAGGCAATTACTGTTCTAATAAGAAAATAATTACAAAGCACGTTGTTGCACAAATTGAATTTACACAGCGTAGCCGTGACGACGGTGCTAGTCTCTAGGGGAAATAAACTATGGCTGAATTTCCATCATAAGGTGTTCTTTGATATTTGATACAAATAAGCTTGGCCTTAACCCATTAATGGCCCACTATTGGACACGGATCTCTCCTAAATATTAAGAAGACTACACCACGCTGCTCCAGTGCGCATTGCTTGCGAAATAAGCTTACTTGGACTTGGTAAAAAAAAGTACTAAGTTCCAATTTATGTCTAGCAATTCTGACCGTATTTGAAGAAAATAAATTTTGTTTTCAGCCAGGTTTAAGACAAGCAATTTTAAGATTAAATACATCTTCTTAATCTTTAATTAGTTTTTATTGTACATTGGATGGTATAAATCTGTACATTGGATATCTCTTGAAAATTTTAATGGTAGGTTTTGTTAAGGATGGGTGGTCCAAAGGAGATTGACGACCGCGTTTTAGAGCGAATATGAACATTTTATTATAAAGACGTACAACTACACAAGACAGTTTAAAAATGGTAATCAGTCTATAAATCAATAACTACATTTATTACATTACGGGAATACGAGAAAAAAGTCTCCACAAAATACTGGCAAAGAGGTTGATTTATGGTATTCCAAAAAAAAAGAAAAATAGGGCGAGAAAGCTTGGCTTACGAATCCGCAGAAGTTTCAAGTTCGGGTGCAATTAAATGCCCGCACTAATTAGTCACGGGGGCTGGTTTATATGTTTATAAGTAATGGGCTTCTACTTATTAGGGGTCCAATGCAGGGCATGGGAATGCTCATCATAATGTAGGCCAGGTTAATTCCTGCAATCCGTTCCATCACACCAATGCTGTACCATTAAATACCACAAAGGAACAGACGAGTGAGACGAATCAGTAGCAGAGAAAAAAGAGATCGCTTGCGATTGTAACACGTGGAAAGTTGTGGTCGAATAGATTTTTTTTATAACAGGTATTTTACTCCCTAATGATAAGTGGTACTCCTCGTCTATCGACATGCAAGGTCAAGGGACTCGCAGACGCATTGCCGGCGACGAACGATGAAAATTGAATTAAAGTTTGATTGAAATAAAATTAGAGTATTTTCATTATAAATAGTGATTAAAGTTGAAGTTGTTAAAGATCTGTACTATAACAGCAAAGTCAACAAACGCAATTAATTAAAACTTAAATTATTTCTCTAAGTTTTAGTTTTATCTTAAACTTTTAAGTTTTTACTTAAAATAGATTTCAGTAATCACCTTAGCTTGTTTTATATTTCTCTAAATTAATAATGTCACCTTGTATGACTACTTACCCTCAAGAATAATACATATAAACAAACAACATTAAGATTATCATCATAGGTAAATTATGTCATGATTATGAAAATTATCAGTAGATATTGATTTTTCTATGGGCTCAAGATAGCAAACGAGTATGCAGCACCACACAACTGCGACCAACTCAGATCAAAACTCAAATTGGTACTAGAATGGTTAGTCCCGTTAGTAGAGGGTGTTATTAAGAATTTTAGTCAGTTCGTTCGTTTAGTTATGTATGGGGACTGAGACAGGGACTGTTAGTGATGTTAGTTTTTGTTAGTAATAGCCCAGTTAGTAATGGTTTGTAAGAATCTCGTTCTAATTCGTTCACAGATGTGTTGCTACCCTCGACGACTAAGATGTCATCTCTAAAAAAAAGTCTACCGCTGATGAATGAAAATCACACGAATCTGCTTAGGATATCTGACTATTAATGTGAATAAATAAAAGTGAATTACGAGATCTACGAATTCTTTAAACTCAGCATTTCACCTATTTTTGCATTCCGTTAGCGTAGGAAATAAATTACTGGCTTACGGAGATAAAACGCTCACTAAAATCGGGTCAGATAAATGTACATACACCATTGAAGAGATTTATGTCATCTACACCACAATAGACGTTCTTGACAGCGGATCTGTTTTTCCAATAAATAAATTAAAAAGACTTTATTTAAACCAAGCTTTTATTTAAATGCTCTATAATGAATAAAAAAATCTTTCACTTTAAAACTTTTACTGTTATATCAAATTATAACGTCATTACACAATTTATACGAGATTTAAGTACTCGTATTTACTAAATCAAACTAACTAAATTGGAAAATTTTAACATCAATTAGATCAAGTTATTTTATTTACTTGTTTACACAGCTAAATCTCGCACAAAGTGTTCTTAAATCACTTTGTTAGGTAATAAATGAGTATTTGTTTTACATATCCTTCATAACGGCCACCTCGTAGCCTGGTGTAGTGGCCTTGCCTGCGAGGGGTTCCGGGTTCGATTCTCGGCTGGGGCAGATATTTACGTGACATCTAAATGTTTGTTCTCGGTCATGCGCGACACTGGGAATCCCAGTGCGGGGTATGAGTGTGTAACAGTATATTACAAACATGTTTCATGCAAATGAAGTGCCTACACCGGTCCATCATACTGTAAATCATTTGCCGGTAAAATATATCAAACAAATTCGTCATGTAAGTACGTGTTGTAATTATTCTAACAAGTCAACACATATGGATGTTCCCGGCTTGGATTGTGATAAGGGGCACAATTTTTCCTACCGCTCGCGACCTCTAAGCACTGTTTCCATCAATCAAGTCGCGTTTCTTACTAACATCCAGAACACTCGCGGAATTCTTTTATGTAAGCACAATTCATCCGTTTTTGCGATTCAGATTCAGGCAGATCGCTGCCCCTTTCAACAGTACAATGGTTCATATCATTTTTTCCTCTTGTTAAATGAACCTTGTATTATATGAAGTGATATCCTTTGTACATGTACAGAAAGTATTATGAAAGCCAGACGATAATCTTTTATTGGTAGAACAGATTCAACAATACAAATTCCTATCTCCTGCTAAAGTATAGTTACAATAGACATTTTAGATGATACATAATATACACGAGTATAATAATTAATTATTGTGATTACCTATAGGATGTTTTGTTCGTTCTTATATTCTAAAAGAATAGGAGTAACTAACATTCCTTTAAATGTGTTAAAGTTTGCTATAAGAGTATTATAATTATGATTTCCATGTGTAAAAATGATTATTCAAAAAGTAGTATCTTACTTACAGAGCAAGTTATATGTTAACCCTATATTTTAAAATGCAAAATTGAAATATGTAAACTATATTAACAAGCTAAGCGACTCAAGGAAATCGCACAAGTGAATCTGACGGACAAACAAATAATTGAAACCAAAAAGATAAACAATTGCTCTATTACAAGCTCTATCATAATGCTCTATCACAAGATGGCAAGTGGTCACCATTGCCCATGCACATCAGTGTCAAAACCAAAGACACCGATGCGTTGTCGGTAAGAGAAAAGAGAGACAAAAGTGTTGTTTAACGAATGAGATATAACGTAACAGATGCTCCGAAGCAAAGCAAATTTATTTTCGCGATCGCTTTATGATTCAGTGAACTTTGACGCCAATAGTCTTTGATATTTCCTGTGCCATGACGTCTCGAGTTATGACTGCTTTGATTTTATTTAGTAGCGGTTCTAACAGAAGACAATTATTTTTATTACATCGTTACATATTGTCTCTAATGTTCCTAATGTCTGTAACGTCAATCAATCTACACTTGGTCAGCGTGGTGAAATATGATTTAATAGCGGGACTGTACGGGCTACAGCACGTACATTGTGCAATTTCAGCGTTTTACGCTAACTTAAGTAATTTAAACCAGTGCGCCCATCGAGCCTGGCGTAATCGGTCACGCGTATCAGCAATATCATAGATGATATTGCTGATACGCGTGCATTAATTAAATTAGTCTTTTTATCAATAAACAATCTTGTAATGTAACGCGAACTGACTATCATTCCAACTATCAACTATCAAACCTATCATCAGCAACACCGTAGGGGTCCCGTAGCAACCCCTACAGGGACAGTTATTGGTTTGCGTTTATTGAGTTGCGTATTTAGTTGTATAAATGGAATGATCTTGAACAATAGTGAGGTATTGTATTCACATGTAATAAAATTGTAACTGTTTGATGTTTCTACATGGTAGATGTTTGAGAAAAACTACTAAAGGCGATATCTACACACATGATAAAAACCATGTTTTTTTTAATGTTAGTCTGTTCATCTGTGCGTTTATTTCCATCGAAGAAACTGCTTGATCAATTTAGATGCGGTTTAGCCCATGTTTAAATGTAAGGGTAACATTTAGCGTTCGTTTTATTTCTATATAGTCACAAATAAAAAATAAGTTTTAACTACCCATATGAGGCATAGATAACAACTCTAAGAGGTGTAGGTTTCTCGACGCGAAATGAGAAGAAATTTATTAATTCAAGTCTTACTTTAATAAGAAATAGTAGATACAAACCTATTTATTTGTTCACCCTTTTCTTTGAGTAACATTTTCCTTACCTATTGAGTTTATCAAGGTAATTAGCGTTATTTGTTTCTTTACTCAAGTCTTTGAAGATGCTATCTGCGAGAGATTCATCCGCCCCTTGTCCCATCCAATTTCATTAACAACACTTTTTCCGAGAACAATAGGGGCTATCACGTAGAAACATGTTTGCTTCTGTAGTTTCTCTCTGTCTTATGACTAAATTGTTTACTTGAGATTGTTCAGGGCGATTATCTTAGTAAACACAGTAATAAAATATATTTTGTTATGTATGTTAGCTGTTTCGCAGTAACTTGTATGTATGGCTGTATATTACGAGTCTAGCTTAGTCTTTATGAAAATCGAAGAAATCTTTCGTGAAAATATGATTGAGACAGGAATCATTTATATTATCACAACCCATAACTGTCCCACTGCTGGGCACGGGTCTCCTCTCACAATGTGAGGGGTATAGGCCATAGTCCACCACGCTGGCCAAGTGCGGACTGGTAGACTTCACACACCTTTGAGAACATTATGGAGAACTCTCAGGTGTGCAGGCTTCCTCACGATGTCTTCCTTCACCGAAGAAAGTGATAAATAGATTATAATACACACATCATTTTTGAAAATTAGAGTTACGTGCGGGGTTTGAACCCGCAGCTCCAGGTTCGGGAGTCCAACGTTCAACCACGCGGCTATCATTACTTATATATTATGTATTATTTTCATCATATCATATATTATCATTTATATATTTCATTGATATACCTATAGGGTTGAGTAGGACGTTATTTAAATTGCGGATTAAAGTTTTCTGAATGAATGAATGAATTAATGATAATTATATAATATTTTTCACTTCTTTTATTCTTTCTTCTATATTCCTATTATTAAATATTATTATTCTATACTTCTAGCAATAACAACTGGGACCGAAGCACGGAAACTGACCGCGCCCGCTGTTGCTCAACTCTGTCGATGATTTAGGATCGAAGCAAGCCGCCGGGCTATGAGCGCTACATTTATTTGATTTCAATGATTTAGATGCATCTTTAACAATTGCATGCTTATCGTAGATTAACAGAACTAAAAATTAATCTAACTAGTCTCCTTGACGTTACGTAATATGTCCGTTGAATAATCCAGCCAAACAACCGAGATTTCGTTGTTAAATCAGCATCGAGATTCGTGTTCGGAAATGAATTGAAGACTATTGTTTCGCAATGCTAGCAAATCTCGGCAGCTTCCGCTCCACGGTATGCGGCGTGCCTTCCACTAAGCTTCGGTGATAAACATTCAATCAATCGACAGACTTACCGATTGCCTTTTCGCCCCCAAATTTGATCAGGTTTATTTGAGAAGGATTATGGACATTGTTCCGCGTTGTTGGGTAATTCAGAATTCGTAGTTGGTATTTTCGTGATTCGGTGAATAGATTGAAGTATATTTGGTGAACAATAATATTTGTTATACCTTCAACGCATTAGGGTCCACTATAAGGCACGGTTTTCGCCTCATAATTAAATAGGCCTAGAGCATAGTCCACCGCGCTGCTTTAAAAGACGTAATAATGATTGATTCCTTTCACCAATTTAGAGTTTTGGTTTTTTTTATAGCAGCAGATGGGTCACCTGATGGACATCGCCCATGGACATTGGACGTTTTGTTTTACACTAAAATAAGACATACTGGTATATATTCATTTAATTTTATTGCAATATGTACACAAATGGTATGAAGTTATTTAATAACCTATTTACAAAACCTCCATACTAAATGTTATATCTCGCGGGAAGCGATCTGTTTTCCCTTTTGGCCCACTAACCAATTTCCATTGGCAAAATAAACCTAACATCATGTTGATGGCTACATAATCTACCTAAAATATATTTTAAATTTTACTCACTGTTGCTGAACGGTTGTTCACTAGAATAGCACGTGCCTCACATCAGTTTCAGAGGTGGTGTAAACCCACCTTATTTAAAAGGTTAAAATTCAATGCAGTTACCTCATCAATTCTCAGGTGATTTCAATGAGGTTTCCGGAATCGCGTTTCCTTAAATAATGATCTCCATTAATTATGAATAGACGTAACATTGCGAGTTAAAAGCCTGCGTTGAAACTTATGTTGGAACTGATTTATTGGAACAAGGGGGTTGCGACCGTAAGTAAAGATGATATTATAATTATATGTATTATACAAGGAATTAAAATAAAATTATTATCAGAAGACTCAGCGAAGCTTAGAGAATCAGCTTGACATCGCTCGAAGAATTAAAAATTAAATCATTTTATTAATGTGTGTTTTTATTATCTACCGCTGTATTTATTAAAGTACCTATTATATAATTTAATATCAAAACTACTTTATCTGCTGATGATTTATATCTTCTTATCTCTTCCTAATATATTGCTATGTAATTGTATATGTTATTTACTGTTCTATTATTACATAGTAATTATGTTTAAAATATTAATTTTCAGAAAAAGAATTGTGATCGGGATAGCATAAATCAATGAAGTCAATATATGAAAGTACAAAAGGCTGAACAAGCGCTCAGTTTGGACTTAATATGGATGAAAATTTTCAATCTATAAAGCATATGAAAGGTTGCAGATTTTTTTATTACAGAATAATTTTCGCTTGCTACGTTAAAGTATGGTTCCTAAATATGCTCAGATTTTAACAGATTATGGTATCTAAAAGTATTGAAAAGATTTTTGTAAAACGTTCATAGAGAGATTGGATATCGACCCTACTCTGTAATTTGTGGACCTAGCTTTCCAATAATGCGAATGTGTGTGTATATGGTAAAATGGTGCTAGGCATGTAGAAGACGAATGTAATTGACGATTTCTGTAAAATAATAATAAATGACCAACCCTTACGTACCTATTTGCGGACTTCCATTACGGATTAAGATTTAAATATTTTCCTATAAGTTTCAATAATACTAATAATTCGATTTGCGATCATAAATAGGTAAACTGTTTAGTTCCGGTTTTTTATCTTAAACAAAATCTCCTATGCAAAATACAGATTCTAATGCCTAGACGACCGACGGTTAGATTAAAAATTAATAAATAATAATGGTTTTGGAGTACATTTGACGCATGAGAAAAGTGAAGGCAAAAATAATCATTCTCCTTTAAAAGGTTTTCGCTCTTCGGCTTTTCTTTTGAACAAATATTAAGTTGATAGTATGTTTCAATCTTGAATATATAAATTAATTACTGTACTGGTAGAAGCAATATAGGCAAATGTAAGGCAAATGTAATCGGATTTCGTCCCATTCCAAACGAATCCTTTCAATAAATAACGAATGCCGGCTTGTGGCAAATGTATGACTACACTTCAACGGCTCTACATAATATTATAATAACATTAGCTTTTTCACCTAAAAGTTCTATTTCTTTACATGTATACCTTTCATCATTGACTATTATTTGTTGTGCATTTTTGCGTTTGTTAATATGTTGACCACATCTGATTGAATAAAGGAATCTTTTAAGTTAGCTGTTGATAGGAATAGGGTATTTGACAGATTTTAGAAAAATATCTCAAATTGTTCAATATAACATAATACATTATGCAGTTTGGTTAATTCTTTGTAAATATCTCTATTTTCTATGAAAATCACCATCAAAGTTTAAATGAACAAAAAAGCCGCGAAAACGCTAATACGCCATATTCAATAGGTTATGACGTCACCTGGTCAAATAACCATACTAAGCTGTCAATGCTGTCATTGCGTATAATAAGCAGTACTAGCTGTGGTACTAGCAAGTGACGTCATTCAGCCAAACCGCGTGTTTTCGATCACGTGATCAAACACGAAAAATTCATTATTTTATTATCGATTTTTAATAAAAATCCAAATAATTTTAAAATAATGTGATGGCTTAATTGGTTTAAAAAAGTATATACTTTTAAGCTAACAACAGTTTGATCTAAGTATATTTTCATTGTAGTCAAATACCCTATTAAGGTATGGAGGTAAGGCATGCAGCACCACCCTTCCGCTGCCGGCCATCACAACTGCGACCCACAAAAAACAAGACTAATGGGGACTAGGATAGTTAGTCCGGTTAGGAGACGTGTTCGAACATTAGATAATAAACTTTTTTTAAAACATGCTTGTATTTTAATGCGCTAAAAAGAATAAAAAACATTTCCTTAAAACCTTTTACTATGAAATTATATCGTCATTACACAATTTATATGACATTTAACCCGCGGCTTAACAGAGAACTTTCATACTAACTTTGCACCCCCGTTCCGATCCGTTTAAACGGATATGTTAGTAGCGTTTGTAGTTGTATGAGCGATTTCACACAGAATCCAGTATTACGGATCCAGTAAAACGTTCTATGTGAACGAGCCCTTACCCTTATAGTTTAGGCCCTGCGTTGATATGTCAGTCAGTCAGTCAGCTTCTCCTTTTATATTATATAGAATATTATATATTAATATTATATAGAACATAAAAGCTTGTCTAGAAAATTACTATAAGTGTCTATTGGTCGTAGAGTCACGAGAATTGAACATTTGACGCGGATTTTTTCTGATTCCAAATATGAAATAAAAAAACATTGTCAGAGGTGTGTGTTAACAGCATTTACGCTTGATTGCGTCGATATAATAACATTAAGCAGAATATTGAGGTTAACGATTAAGGAAGAGAGAAGAATAAGGAAAAAGGAAACTATTAGCGTGAAATAGAATATCATGTATCCTGGACTGTTTGATGTTTCTGTTTGTCGTTCCTCGTGTACCTATTATTTGATTGTCACTTTTCCGACAGATTTGCACTAGCATGAAAAATAAATACCTATCGTTGGCACGGGACCGGGTGATCATGTTTCCTCGGAGCCATCTCAGAATATACAGGAAATTGCGAAGAAATCTTGTTTGGTATTTGTTTCCTTCCGTATATCGATGTTTTTATAATTTCTTCGTAGTTCCTATAAGTGTTCAGACTAACACTTGCAACAACAAACCAACTCTAAGACTTATCAACACGAACACACATACATAGAGACAATATATTAACACGCACGCACACACCCATCAATTTTTTAAATGTTTAAAGTAACTATACTTAAGGCTCTTCCTCTTACCTAGAATGATGTACCTTGTATTATATTGTGACCTTATATATTACAGTTGTAATAAATACACCCTCCTCAGGCACCATCAGGTCTTCACTATAATAAGGATTTACTTGAAAAAATTTAAAACACAATAAAATATAAACATCAAAATCCGTTTATAAAAAATAATGGAGTTACAAAATATATCTTTCATCCCGCGGAAACCGATTCACTTAGCGGGATAAAAAGTATCTTGTAGTTTCAATTAGATTATAAGCTATTTGTGTGCCAAACGTATAAATCCGTTCGGCCGTTTTGGCCGTTTGAGCCACAAACAACGTGACCTCTAAACATCAAACTTTCATATTTACAATATTAAATAAGTAAAATAAGATAAGACCAGCTTAGCAATACTTTAGAACTGTCATATTTCACATTCAGCTTCAGAATTCAGGATTCTGGATACAGATTCAGCGTGATCTTTGCATTGTATTAGCCCTGATACAATCGAGCGATCCTGCAATATTGAACGAGTTAATACACAAAGAGAAAATAAAATGTCGCTCATATTTTCGCAAGAGAGCCCATCCTCATGTTGATAACATACAATTAATGTACGCGTATGTTAAAGGTAAGATTTGGAGGAATACGAAAAACAATAAAATTGTTACTTAAACAAGGACATAATATATATTTAAGGAAAATATTATTAGTTTTCCGAGTAAATGACACAAAATGTCCTACATATCGAATTGCCGTTATTCCCGTTATACGAGTAAAATTGTCTTCATAAATAATTTGAGTAGCTGTCATAAACCACATTTACGTGTCGGTGTATCAATTGAGCGAGGGGATATTCAGAGCGTGTCATGTCAATTCCAGACTTTGGCAGCTTCGTTCAACGGCAACCGGCTAACACAATCGGTGCCGAATATTGTCGCTAACATATGTCAGAACAAAAAAGGGTATGCTAAATACTAAAACGAAGGATAGACGTAAATTGTCATCCATCAGTATTTATACAGAGTACCTGGTATATGAACAAAACAATGTATGGTGGGATAGTTCTCTTTCATAAGGTCTACAGAAAAGTCCGTGATTCTATAGATATCTTTTTAAAAGATAGTTAGATAAATACTCTTTAATTCACGCACAGGAAAATATTCATAACAAATTATATCAGATACAGTACAAAAGGCGGTCTTGCCGCTAGTAGTAGAAAAAAAGTATAAAGCAGAAATAAAATAATAAGCAGAAGGAAAAGTATGTAGTATATAGTGTTAATTCACATTAAATGAAATATGTTATTTACCTTAAGCATGCTCCTATATACTACAATAGTGACCCGCCCTCGCTTCGCTTCGGGACACTTTGGATAATTCACACTATATCTTTATAAATTATAGCCTATAATGTTATTCTGATGTGTAAGCTATATTATTTATTTATTTATTTATTCACTCTTTATTGTAAACCTAAAAACTAGATTACAATGGGCGGACTTAATGCCTGATGGCATTCTCCACCAGTCAACCCTGGGCGATTTATAAAAGTTGCGGTAGGTGCTACTAGATATATACAATTAATGTTTATACAATTTCATTATTAAAAAAAAAAATACATGGTGTACCTGCTTATACAATACATACAATATATTACATACATAAATAACATATATATATATACATACATATATAATATATATATTCATACATATACAACATATATATATATATAAATACATACATAATGATGGTATACATACTTTATAATAACACTAGCGACCCGCCCTCGCTTCGCTTCGGGAAACTTATTATCAAGTGCTTAAATATAAAGTTTCATGGTTCTTTAAGAGATGGCGCTAGGCGTTCTTATTCTTTAAGTTAGGAAGGTTCACCTAGATGGCGCTGTGCTTAAAACCCGAAGAAATCCCATACAAACTTTCAACCTTTATTTCAACTTCTTCATCCCTTTTTGTCGCAATAAAAGGTCCTTTCTCAGGGTCTAAAGATTGTCTGTGTCAAATTTCATCAAAATCGGTTGAGAGGTTTAAGCGGGAAAGCCACGCAGACAGACAGACAGACAGACAGACAGACAGAGTTACTTTCGCATTTATAATATTAGTAGGGATACGGTAAATCAGTTTCTAGCGTGAGTAAGATAATACTCGCGGACTAGTTTTTTGAAAATCCACAGAGTTGGAGCCTTCCGGATATTTACAGGTAGAGCGTTCCAGAGTAGTTTCGCCCGAATAGAGAAGGAGTGGAAGAAAAAACCAGTGTTACTTGGTATAATGTGAAGTTTTAAATTTGATGAAGAGCGGAGAACTATGTCGTGAGTGTCACAGACATACTGAAATTTTTCCTTTAGGTATGGCGGAGAAGATTTATTATTCAGAATAGAATAAAGCAGGGATAGGATTCTGGAATTACGCCTCTCACGAATAGGCAGCCATTTGAGTTGGCGACGATATTCAGATATATGATCATACTTACGCAGACCGAAGATATATCGAATACAATTATTTTGTAGGCGTTCCAGCTTATTGAGAAGTTCTTCATTAAGGTCTGGATAGCACACATCACCATAGTCAATTATGGGGAGCACGAGAGATTGCATGAGCATGAGCTTGGTCTTGAAAGATAAAAAGTTTTTGAGCCTATAAAGGGAATGCATCGTAGCATTCACTTTTTTGCTTATATAATTAACCTGCGGTCGCCACGCTAGTGTGTTATCCATTATCAAACCCAGGTTCTTAACAGATTGGCTTAAGGGGATAACATCGCCATTGTATAAAATGGAAGGTAAGGAAAGAAAGTCCACCTTAGCCAACATTCGCGAGCTACCTGACAGCATCGCTTGACATTTGGAAGTATTAACAGCAACCCCATACTGTCGTGACCATTTGCTTAGAGCTTCTAAATTAATATTAATTTCCTTGATGGCGCCATGAAGATTATCAGGATGAGTATGAAGATACAACTGTAAGTCGTCAGCGTAAAGATGGTACGAACAATAATTGATAGAAGAAGAGACGGAGTTAATGAATAACGAAAAGATGATAGGAGAGAGTATACCGCCTTGCGGAACGCCAGTTTCAAGATCGGTCCACTCTGAACACTCTGGTCCAGAACTAACCGCTTGCTGGCGACCGCGAAGATAACTTGTAAACCACGCAAGGGCTGTAGAGGAAAACCGAAGATGTGATAAGATAGAAATTAGGATTTGGTGGTCGACTGTGTTAAAAGCATTAGAAAAGTCAACCAGCACCAACACTGTTACTTTTTTACTGTCCATAGCTTTTCTAATGTCGTCAGTCACGTTAACTAATGCAGTGGTGGTGCTGTGACCGGGACGAAACCCTGAATTATTGTAAAGTTTCAGCAAAATAAATTTGGTAGTTTATCCGTGAAAAAGTAACAAACATTCATACATCCATACAAACTTTCGCATTTATAATATTAATAGGATATAATTATCATTATAATAATCTTAGAAGTTACCGTAAAATAAAAACTAACGCACGCAAAAACACGAGGGCATAATATATGCACAATATGCCGGAGCGGGTCGCTAGTCATACTATATCATTAATTATATATTATAAAAAGAAGGATTTATATGTCTGTAACAAATAAACTAAAAAACTGACTTATTAAATAAATTGTTTCATCATTACAATGCTACATTATTATTTTTGATTAACATAGGATTTATTTATTACTAGAATAATATACTCAACTATCCGTGCGAAACCGGGGCCGGTTGCTAGTTAAAATACAAAGGCCTTTCGTTTGTTGTAATGGATCATTAAAATATCCTCAAAATTTATAGTGGTGTTTAAATGTTATAGTTCGTTTCTGCATCTGTATGTAAACGATTTAATAAGCTTTGCCATCTGCTACGGGAATATAAAATATTGCCTTGTTAGCAGACGCCTAACCACCATGTAGTTAAGAGCAAAACCTTGTTATGCAGCTAGAATATAGGGCGGTAGTATTTGTCAGACATTCCTGCATACAAATACGTTATTGCGGTCGGTGAGTTTTGATGAGGCGATATTCAGTTTCAATAATGTTAGCGTTTAAACATAAAAAACCAAAATAACAGAAAATGGAATTAAAATATGAGCACAATATTTAAAAAAGTAAAGTGTCTGCAAATTGGACACATAATGTCCTATTCCTTGAGCAGGGGATCAATTTTATCATATCCCTTTACCCACTTACAAAATTGTAATTTTCAGAACTCGCCCTAGCCAAAGTTAAAGTCCGCATTCTTTGTCATTGTCACCCAAACGCTATAATTTTTCTTTGTCCCAGCTACTTCCAACATGAACCCAAATCGCGTGAACTTTCGAACTCCTCAATACAGACCTGTTGGAACCATTTCGCAGATTACCCAACCGAGCTCCCGAGAGAGCGATAGATTCTTATCGCTTATAAATCGCTCACCCTTATCGCATACATTCAGTGGGAATGCCGAAATAGGTCCCCGCAACGGTTTTTCGCATCAAGGTTCCGCAATCTACATCAAATTGCACTTAAAATTTGTTACCTCCATCCCTCGCGTAACTACTCCGTCTTTGATATGGGAATTACGAACATTAAGGTGTGTGTAACCTGTAGGCAGTTTTCATGATGAATTTAAACGTGGAAAGTATTTTTCGCCATTCATGTTTTTAAAGTAGGTGGAGTTAATTTTGAAAGTAAATTTAATTTGATTATTAGGTAAAGTAAGGGCTCATAGCCCGGCGGCTTGCGTCGTTTCTGAGTGATGCGGGTGCGGTCGGTAGTTGGATTGGTGACCGTTAGTGGCATTTTTATTTGAGCGCTTCCGTGCTTTGGAGGGCACGTAAAGCATTCGGTCCCAGTTGTTATCATTAGGCCATCAGCGTAGCAGTCGTTAAGCCATGTCAGAGGTCTTCGGACGGCATAAAAATTTTAGACACTCGGGTTGGCCTGCCACCAATCCGCACTATAGCAGCGTGGTGGAGTATGCTCTAAGCCTCCTTAGGTAGGTATAAGTAGAGAGCCGTGTTTAGCAGTGAGTCATTGATGATTTTAAGCTATTAGGTAAGGCATTGTCTAAAATAAAGTAGGTAGATACGAGTACATAAAAACAAAAGAAAATATTTTTTCTTCTTCTTATTCAAACAAAAATGTATTCAGATAGTTTTAAGTTTTCTGGCACTAACCTGGCAAAATTTATTGACTCAAATGTAAATGTTCAGTATTATCGGCTTGTTAATAATTACGAGTAGGTACCTACCTTCTTTCGTCGCTTGTTAGTAATCTAATATGACAGAAATTATTATTATCTACATTTTAATCACATTGAAATATGATAAGTTGGCGTGATAGGTCGGCAATTTGCGCACATTTTGGGGAACTCGCAGTTTATAATGGCTGTAATACGGTCATATTTTCTTTCTCCGAAACAAGCGACAAGTTTTTTTTGGATTTAAGATTACAAATGAGCATGCAGCACCACCTTTTCGTTGCCGTCTATAAGACTCAAATCGGGATTAGAATGGTTAGTCCAGTTAGAAAAGGGTGTTATTAAGAGCGTTAGTTGGGTCAGTTCATTAGTAGGATTGGGGCAGGGACTGATATTGATAGTTAGTTCTGTTACTTGTTGTTAGTTTGGAAAAACTAGACGTATTTAAAAGATAAATTAAATTATTATACATAAATAAAAATTATTATGAAAAATAATAAAATAAAATAATTATAAATAATTAAATTATTATTTGAAAGAAACAATTGTAATTTCCTTACCCAGAAATACCCAGATTCAATGTGAGAACTAAAGCTTATGGCTGCCTTTCCACCAGAGATGTGTTATGCAGCGATGCGAGGATGTGAAGGCTAAGATACGAAACGATGTGACCGTTTCCACTGATGCTACACCACTCGCGTCTATAGCACGAATAGAACCATTATAAAAAACGTACCTTAGTGTTAGTGGAGCCCGTTTCCTCCAGTGATATTATGATATGTAGGTACATAGACCATATGATTGGTGTTCAGATAGTAATATGATTGGTGGATATCAAACGCATCCGTAGCAATTTACCGTCGTACATTTCTGGTGGAAAAGCGACCTAAACTTTGGCTGCCACTCCTCCATTATTCTAAAATATCTAATTTATGATTCGGACATAGGTCGGTGAACAACGACGAGCCTAGATAGCGACCCATTCGAGTTAGTTCTTGCGTAAAATTAGAACTAACTTCAGTCAATTCTATCAAGATCTTGTGAGTCTGTAACAGCTAAAGCCTTGTTTTATCTAAAGGCATCAAAATTTTGTACTATATCCTACAGAATTAACATTTAATGACGTCCTACCTTATGTACTTATTATGTGTCCAATTAGATTATCAGAAATAGATTACCTATATTGTTAATTCTCTTTGGTCGGAACAAGGATAATTAGAATCATAAAGAATTTGAAAATATGCGTCTATATTTGTAGATATACAATACAAAGATAAAGTACATTTATTATTACTTAACCGCGACTTAATAGAACAAGAATATGTTCTGAATAAAGAGAACTGAGAATATAATTAATTAGAATGTATACCTACCACAAATCCTACGCTGAAGTAGAAAATATATAAAAGAGTATTAAAGGAGAGTAATATTATTTTTCTATACACAAATAATAAAACTGTAACTGAATGATATCTGTACAAAGAAGATTCTTCTTAGTTACTCTCCTGGTGGAGCGGTTGTGGTGATGCATAGTACACAGGGTTGGTTACCTTCGAAAACTCTGACCGCTTTTAGTTGCTGGGAGTAGAGGATTCCCCGCGCCTTGACATTGCATAATTTATTCAATACAAAGCTACAGAAGATTAGGAAGTGTTCTTGTAAAGTTGCAGCGGTAGATACTTCACATTGGAACTAATATTAACCTTATATAAAGTATCAGGATCGGTTATACTGGTGCTACCAAATATCACCTATCAGAATTTTATTCAATGGAGATGATTAACGAAATTGTTGAAATATACCACTAAGATGATTTTCTAAATAAAGCGAGCGAAGCGAAATAAAAAAACGAAAGTTTACACTATTGATGTACTTCATAGCACTCAGCAAAATGTTTTTTATTACTACCTAATAAAATACCGCATTTGAGCTATAATAACCCGTAAGACTTATATCACGGTATCAGCTGTTCTTTATTCTGCTTATATGCTGCTTATTACGAGTATATTATAGCTGTTTATTATTCCTACAGCAATTTTTCAAGTGGAGAAGCAAGCAAGGTTTGCAGTAAGCAAATTTCTGCTATTCGTTCAAAAATCTGAGGAGCTGTAATTTTCCACCAACTAATAACCAACCAGAACCAACTTCAGATCGCGTCCACCTCGGTCCATAACCTTGGACAGAAATTTAATTTTAGCCACAAATACGAGAGAGACCACCGCCTCTATGATCACTACATTCATCCATTCAATTCATTTAGGTTTTAACACAAAACTCAAATATAAAATCTTTAGTATTCAAGCACTTACAACTCCACAACAAAGTCCTAAGTATGATTAAAAAAGCGTATTGCCGACAAGAAGCGAGATACCGTAAACATTTCGTAGTTACCTTGGACCCAATATACACAATGGAGGCAGCCATTTCAATGTAAAATTCATGGGTGTTAAAAACATTCTTTTTATGGCAGGCACCTTTCAAGAAAATAACAGACATTCGAAGACAAAGAACCGCCCCTATCTTCTCAATACGGAATGTATTTTCTAGGCCCAGCGAATGGACGAGTGCAGAAGGGCTCTCCAATCTGAACCTCTAAAGAATAGAATAAACAATAGTACCTTCAGGGAACAGAAACATTTCTTATTATTTAAGAGCCTCCGAATGTTTAATGCATGAAGATACGATTTATTTGCGAAAACGAATAATGCGGTGGAATAATTTCAATGATTGCTTCTCTGCCTACACTTAGCTTTAAGGCCGTATGATAAACTTGCCCGGGAAAGTATTGTCGGGATTTAATTTAACATAACTGTTTATCCTTTGTTTTTACTACTCAAAATCCATTTATGTTTTACATAAAGGGAGTACAAGTGAAACTTGTGAGTGTTAGTGTATTGATTTTTAAAAAGTGCGGTCAATAGAGGCATGTTCCGATTTGTTTATAAGTCGTCAAGTTGAGTTGTCAAGTTTGTTGTTAAGTTGATAACGATTGTTATATCTATAATTTTTTTTTGTCGCATAAAATCTAAAGAAAATTGTATTACATTGTAAAGTTGCAATCTTCATAAATATTAAATTACACACGATAAATTCGGTGAACAATCGTAGAAATGAAATAAACTATATTATGTAAGAAGCATATTTCGACTTATCCTAAGAACAAAGGTAAGGTTGCTAAATCCTTATTTTACGGGAGTGAGATTTGAAGTTTACGTAAGAATTTGTGGTTCCAAACTTTTTGAAGTGAAAACTTCTTTAGGCGCGTTGAGCACTTTTTGGGTGAACAAAAATCATGGAACCCGCGTCATCGTCTATAATCTAATAGCTCGACGATACAATTCACAAGCTACTTAGTTTTCACTTCTACAGGCAGTCCTCAAAGACTTCCCTGCATGTTATTTGCATTTTCAATGTACTTTATTATTCATAGGCTACAATATTTCACTGTGTCAGCAAGTGACTAATCACAAAATTTCTAAAACCTTTTTACATATAGAGACGAAATTTAGCAGGGGTAGTTATGAGAACTATCCTATTCCCCATTTGAGTCTTGTTCTAGGTCGGTCCAGATGTCATGGGTGACAGCGGAAGGGTGGTGCTGAATACTCGTTTGCTATCTTAATACCATGAAATAAAATGACGCGAGGAGTTATTGTGTAAGCAAAAAACTAACAATATTAATAAAAAAATACTCATTTATTAAATAGTATTTATTACTGCTCGATCGAATACCTACCCAAACAGAAATTCGGGAAATCCCTAGGAGGTGCGATAAATTAGTCTCGTTACGAACGTATAACAAAAGCTGTTTGGACCGGAAAGTCGCTAGAGCTAATAATATATCGTTGCGATAACAACGCAATGGATTTATCGGATTTATGTTCTATTTACGAACGATATCCGCTTACAGATTATTTAGATAAAAGATTAAATACATTTCTTAGGCTTCTTTTACCTTGATGGGAAGGTTTCACCGTTCCCCATAAACATCAGCAACACAACAGGCATCACCGATGCGTTGCCGGCCAAGAAAGAAAGAAGAAATAAGAAAAATTGTCTTTCAAGTCCCCAAACGAACAAATGAATCTGCCTTCGATGAACACAGACCTATTTTTGCTAGACGGTTTCACATCAATGCTCTAATTTTGATATAGATAATATACATACATCAGAAATTAGCTGTACATGTTACGTAATTAATTATTTGATTCTAAGTTACATAATTTTTTTAACTTTCTTTATCACATTTTCTTTTATCCTTTTACTTCAAAAAGGACTTGCATTTTTTAGATAACAAGAAATAAAATAAAAAGCGTGTCAGTTTCCACTGTTTTGTTAAAAAATAAAAAATACACGCAATGACGCAACTTCCATTTCAAAAGAAAAGTGACGATAATATTTTTTGTTTCACCCCCAGCAAAAATTTTACTAGTACGACAATATAAAACTTTTGCTTCAAAGATAAATTTGGTAACACTCTTTAGAATAATAAGTTTTGATATACAATCTGTCTCGGGGACCTAAACAACAGTCTCTATAAAATATTGATAATGGTACACATGCTGAAAATATATTTGATATTTTGGAAAATCCAAACAATCTAACAGCAGATTATGCCTCTACTGAATAGCGATACAGGCAACAAGTCACTTCAATAACAATATCTGATGACAGTTCATATACAGTAAATCAAATCAAAAGTTTCTCTACAGCACTTTATCGGGGCCATTATTAAGTGTTACCAGCTATTGAGCAGTCCCCGATATCGTCCGCATAAAAGTTAACAACTACATAAAGTTTATAACGTGTTATCAATAAGACCACGTATAGGGTAAATATTTTATGAGGAACTTTATTACTGCACGACCCATGTATTCAATACGTTAGGTACCTATGTAAAGATACATAGGTTTTTAGAACGTTTGTAACCTGTAAAGTGAAACTTCTTAGTGGAGACGGTTGCGTTAAACCGGTTAAACGCTACTGACTGGTGTGAATGAAAAATAATTGTATAAATTATAATTGTATTTGTAAAAAAGTATCATTGTAAAAAGCAATTACCATAACCTGGGCTTTTGAATATTTATAGAGTGAAGTTACACTTTATTTGCGTGTAGAACAAACATCTATGGGTATTCTCAATCGCATGTGATCTACCGAGTAAAAAAGTGCTCTCGCGATCGCAATTGTGCCAATAATCTACAATGCACAATTTATATAAATAACCTACAAACAAGCAGACAATCCAATTGATAAAAAATAGAATCACGCAATAGAAATCTCGCCAGATTTCATTACATAACGTAAAGTTCATCAGAGTGCACACCTTGCACCTCAAATTCTGATTGTTTTTATTGATTCACTAAAACCTTTCTGTTTTAATTGATAGTCCTTTATTGTAGATAAAATACGCCCCGGGGCTCATCAATAAACAAAAGCGATATTTAATCTTTACCCACATAATTATTTAACCGTAATAATATAATCGGAGTAAAGTAAGTGAAGCAAATGACCCTTGCGTATTTGTTGAACGTAATTTTTCTATTAGTTGTTAAATTTATGACTATAACAGGACAGGTTTATTAGGTATCTTTATAGACTACGTGCGTGATACACGCATGGGCTTTTAATTTGTTTTGTAACCATTCAACATGGAATGTTGAAGACCTTCGTTTAATCATAGGTAATGGCTTCACTGCTGATCTAATAGTAAGTGAAGTACACAGTGGTTGATAATGTATCCTATCAAATAAGTATTTTTTTTTCAGACTTAGCAATGTTCAAATTTTGAACTACAATAGAATGGCGAATAGGAAAATAGCTTGTTGGTAGTGACGCTGCCTGCGAAGCGAGGAGGTCCCGGGTTCGATTCCCGACTGGGCCAGATATTTATATGACAAAAAATGTTTTATTCTTTGCTAGTGATGTCTTAATTGTGTTGTCCATGCCACCCGCGACACAGGGAATCCCAGTGCGGGGTATGTAAGCGTTTATTTTATTTACATATGTACTTATCTGCTCAAGGTTGATTTAGGGATTTGATTGAAGGCTCCAGTTTTGATAATAGAGAGTAATTTAGGTTTTTATTTTGGTTACAGACAGTCATGTACAAGTATATACATGAAGTTACTTTTATTTATTTATTGTTGTTTTTGTTCTAGTCTCTATTGTAATTAATAAAGTATAGTAAGTAATACACAAAAAAAAATCAAATGTAATAAAAATATATTAGTTAACTAGGTACCTACCTTGAATTACGTGGACAGCAAACATGACAAAATTATTTAAGTACCTAGTTTTATTATTTCATGAAACTTTCTAATTAAAATTTTATACTTTCAATTGAATTACCAAATACCAGTGGAAATAAACTTTTAAGTAATTCCACTTCAGTAACTTTATTGCCCCTGGACTTTGTTATCGGAGTTTTTATTGGGCTATCAATGTTTGAAAATAACAACTTTGTATCACAAACTTTAATTTACTAGGTTTTTGCGGTTGTCTGCAAAGTTTTAAATAGATGGTGCAATACAGTAAACAACAATGCAGTCACAAATGCGGTAAACATAGCAATCACACTGAATTGGACAGTTCGTGTTACGCGAAACTTGTTTGTCTCTAATAATTGGGTACACGATACAAATTACGCGCTAGAAAGATAATTGCTTTTGGTTTGTTGTTTTCATAGAATGCTCTGGTAAGCGCGTCCATCACGATATAACGGTAACATTTATTTACTCGTCAATTAATGCATTTCACGCGTAGGTTGTTTTCGCTAATCAAATGAACGTTGTTCAATTGGACATTATTTTTTTTCTCTTTTCTTGTACTTTTCTCTTTTTCTTTCTGGACATCAGTGGCACTAAATGCACCGACCAAGAAAGAGAGAGGTACAGGTAAGAAAGAAAGAAAAATACTGGCTCTCAAGCTCCAGTAGAAACACGAAAAGTCGTTTGGGGGCTTAGTCAAGCAACCATTTGGTAGCTAACCGGATTCAGCGCCATCACCAATCGACCAGCGATCTCTGAGAAGAGGGACCGGGCGTCGTAACGTCGTCCGTTCAGCAGGCCCTGTTCGTGGACGGAGAGACCGGCTTAAGGAGTGCGCACATTACAACGACTCCACGACCGACCGACGCCAACGCGACTAAAACCTTGACAAAGTTAACATTCAATTATGAGCCTTATATCTTGGAAGGTAAGGTTGAATTTCGAACTTATACTTAAAAGCCCTGTACGGCTCGCCCTACACCCATAGCCGTTCCGTTTCGAGACCAACGCGTCGACGTTGCGTTGACGACTCACCCTAGACGAGTAGTCCACGCGTCGACTGACACAATGACGTAATGTAACTAGCGTCGGAGTTGAAACGGAGTGGAGACGGAGTCGAGTTGACGTCGATGGAGCGTTGATCGCGGAACGGAACGTCGGAGTTGAAACGGAGTGGAGTCGGAGTGGAGTTGACGTCGAGTTGGTGTAATGTGCGCACTCCTTTAGACTCAAAAATTGATGGAGCTCTTTGGACCCCACCTTTACAGACATCGGGCAATAACAGTTTTATTATAGTACTAGTGGTCCTGCCCTTGCTTCGCTTCGGCAAACATGTCCCTTAGTATGCCCCTTAGTACATTCGGAAATTGTTAGGCATCATGCGTAATAACGCCTCTAAACGGACATAACTTTTTTATTTTTTAACCCATTGAAATTAAATACACACTAAATGTTAAGTGAAGCTTAGCTCATTATATTAGTGAAAACCGTACCTACCCAAATCGGATAAGCTGTTTCAGAAAATTACCGCGTACAATGTCACAGACAAACAGACAAAAATTCTAAAAATCATTGTTTTGGGCTCTATTGTGTTACGAGTAATAAAGATCCCCGTAAAAGGTTTTCTCATATACACATATACATATCTTCTATGTACAGACAACAACTAGCTACACATTTATTATTAGTATTGATGATTGATTGATAACAATCAGAATGTTAAAAATTTTTACATCTTGCGATAGTAAAATAATCGTGATACATAAAGCGATTTCACCAGTTACGGGTAATACCTACTCTACTTACGTGGAAGAGAAACATAATGCGAAGTAAACACTTAGAAATGTTGCATGTGTAGGGCTGAACTGGGTCTACATGTTATTTGTACGTTTTTGTTAACATTTTATTAACATATTTCAGGCTCACGCACGTTATTTCGGCTGAGTGACGAATGGGGTGCGCCGTAAACTTTAATTAAAAATAGTCACGCGACACAAGTTCGATGTTTTGTTGAATTTTCGGGCCTTTGTTGTCGTAATGTGGATGAGAGTGTCATGAAACCCTGTTGGATGGGTACGTTAAATGTAGCCCAAAATATATTTTGTCGTGCGAGCGGCCCAATGTCACTAGTGGGGTATTATAAATTAGTGTGTAGACTTTAATCCGTTAGCTGTTCTTTAGGGCACGGGTCTTCTCGATTTTAGTGAAGAGAGTAACTTATATTAGCCTGTGTAATTTTTTATTTATTTAATGTTTTTTTTTAATTATTTTTAAAAAAATATGAACATTCTGGACTCCTTACCTACATTATTTCAAACTATAAGTGTGCCAAATTTCATACTCCTCCGTCCGCGCAATTTTCGTAAAAAGGGTACAAAGTTTTTGCTTCACTCCAATGGTTTTCCGTATTCTGAAATAATAATACTTTTAATATAGCTATTTATTCTAACTTCTATTTTCTTCATTAACAGTATTATTAAACAGATCTTCTCTTTATTAAACTTTTAATCACATCGTATTACCGATTACTGTAAAAAATATGATATTGATATCACTGAATTGGTCTATTTTGTTAGAAAAAAATACTTCGTCCAGTGCAGATAAATGCAATGTTCACAAGGAGAGTACCTGCTAATCTCTTATCTTTATTGTATAGTATAACTTAAAGGCAACCTCATTTCGCGAATTATTTAGGTATACGACGGTTATCCCGCCATAACAGATACGGTTGATGAATGAGTCTTCTTTATGAAATCTTCCTCAACCTCCGCTTACCTTTTCTTCGGTCATAATATTGTAATGAAGATGTAATAAAAGTTTAGAAGCAAAATATATTACCATGAAGGAATAATACATGTCATGGACGGCGGTAAACGTTTTTGCCTTAAATGTTTCAGTTATCATGGACATTATTTAATGTGTGTATGTAATGTTTATTTTAATTCATTCAGTTCACAAATAAATTATTTTCCAGTTAAAAGACTCCCGTCTAAAAAATTTTGGAGTATGGGGTATGGGTACTGAGACATATAGAAGCAAAGCGAAAGCTACTATTTCTAAATAAAACAAACAAAAAAATTAACAACCTTAGCCTTAGAATTGAAAGTTGTCAGATCCAAATAAAATAGGAAAATAGCCAATATCTGGCGTGGGTTATATCCACAACAAATATAAACCCTTCTACCTGTTCATGGTTAGTATTCTATTCAATATAGCGGAAAACACAAAGCCAATACAAACCAATTTCGCAATAGAAAAGGATCTACATTTACATATAGAAAACCAATAAGTTATTGAAGGTATTGTGAAGGTAACGTGAGCAGATAATGAAAGAGTAAATTGATTTCTGTACGTCATTAATAAGAATGAAATACTTATTGAAAAGAACGTGATTGAGGATTGGGACTTTGGTAGGCTTAAAGAATTAAATAAATGTATTTTTTGTTCTCGAAAGTCATTCGCTGACTAATTCTGTTCATCGTGAATGAATGTGAACGTGAATAAATGAAATGAATGACGACCCGGATGGCGCAATGGCTAACACGTCGGATCGCCGTTCCGAGGGTCCTGGGTTCGATTCCCAGCGAGGCGGAAATTTGAATGATGAATTTAAATTTCCGTTCTTGGTCTGGGTGTGCGTGTTCTTGTCTTGTGTGTGTGATCCAGGGCACCCACGACACAGTGAATCCTAGTGTGGGGCTATGAGTGTGTAGCGTTATTTATTAATGTGAATGAAATGGTTTATACCAGGCTCCTATATTCAAATACGATTCGTTTTGCTTACGGATAGTAGAAGTATTTACGAGACGTAACTAATAAAGATCCTGCCAGAAATTTTAACGACTCGTAAAAAAGAGTAAAATAAACTTTAAATTAAATCAAGCCAAACTTAAGGAGTGCGCACATTACACCAACTCGACGTCAACTCCACTCCGACTCCACTCCGTTTCAACTCCGACGTTCCGTTCCGCGATCAACGCTTCATCGACGTCAACTCGACTCCGTCTCCACTCCGTTTCAACTCCGACGCTAGTTACATTACGTCATGTCGGTCGACGCGTGGACTACTCGTCTACGGTGAGTCGTCAACGCAACGTCGACGCGTTGGTCTCGAAACGGAACGGCTATGGGTGTAGGGCGAGCCGTACAGGGCTTTTAAGTATAAGTTCGAAATTCAACCTTACCTTCAAAGATATAAGGCTCATAATTGAATGTTAGCTTTGTCAAGGTTTTAGTCGCGTTCTCGTCTGTCGGTCGTGGAGTCGTTGTAAAGTGCGCACTCCTTAATACGATATCAAAAGGTGGTCATTACACAATTTATATAATATATGAAAGTTTGTCGTGATATTTACTTATATCAAGATCAAGTATCATTATAATTATTGTTTTATACCAGCAACAGAACGCACGAATAGACGCCAATAATCCCGTTTCAATAATACATAATATGTATTATCATATATTCAGATATTCAGATATCCTATTCAGTAAACAAAGGTGTCCATTCCTAGTTCTGCCGAAGTATAAAGCCACAGCTGGAATACATGTTTAAATAAACCATTTCTCACGATGCGAGGATTTGTATAAAAACGCGAAAATAAAGAATGCCAACAAGTCTCTATTTTATCCTTGCAGAATACGTCAGTTTCGCCCGTTCCTTGCGTGATTTATTGTTACTACTTCGGTTACCCTCTGATACCCATTATGGGAATATGTTTTAATATTATATTAAGTAGTAGGTATACCTACTCGAAAGGAGTGAATAAATAAACGCTTACACATTTATACACAATAGGATTCCCTGTGTCGCGGGCGACATTGACAGCACTAATAAAACTTTAGTAACGCTCAGCAACAAACATTTCTCTGCCACATAAATATCTACTGGGAATCGATCCCGGGACCCCTCGCTTCGCAGAGAGGGGCCACTAGCAACTAAGCTACGGGTTCGGGTTCGGTACGTGGGAAATGGGATCATGACTGTGTTAGTGTACCGAATGAAATGAATTAAAGAGGTATTTCTGGAGTTAACCTAACGCCTAGTAGTAATGTTCCTAAAAGTAATATTTCTTGCTGCTAGGATAGATGATAGTACCTGGTAAAGATCACAGTGTACCATACCTTCAACATTTTGTAGGTAGTGTACCATTAGAACTCTGGCGTTCTCTAGACGTGATCATCTAGTCATTGTTAAAATAACGAAAAACAACAACCAGGATTAACCACTGAATAATATGTACAGCAAAAGAAGAAGGTCCTCATCACTGCTCCGTAGTCCTCATTTATTTTTTTAGTAGTCACCATTTTACACGCGACCACATGCGTAAAAATTTGTATGTCGCGTTCCTTTTTACGAAGCTTTACATATTTTGCGCATAAAATAAACACTTGTTTCCAATTAAAACTGGTTTAAACTGCTCTTACAATGCTTACGTCAGGTTTCGCCTGCGTTGTTTAATTTGCGTATAGTGACCATACAATAGAGTAATAACATTGTAGGAATACCGGGCAGCGGGCTTAATCGCGGTAATTTGCTTACTGTCCGCGCAAGAATACAGCTTAATGCCCGAGAAATTTCCAGCTGCTATTCTATTTTAATACGAACATATTATGTTACGGAACCACGTATAGCCGCGCGGTTACTGCAAATCTAAGCGATTATACAGAGTCAAAGTTACCTAAGATTACCTATACGAAAATGATAAGCTTCGAGACAACTAACGAAGGACATTCATTCGTGTGTATTGTTATTTCTATTTGAACTAGAATTTTCTCAATATAAAGTTCTCGAAAATAACCTAAAAGAAATATGAAGCGAAAACAATTTAAGAACATTCTCCAAACAACTACATCGTAAAGCAATCACTTAAACTAATCACTTAGGGGACAACAGAGAATTCATTTTGGAACCTCATTCTGACAACGCTCACGATATCTCTCGTGTACTTAAGTTGTAGTCTATTTTAGTTTGCAATATATTAAACGGATAAAAAAGGAGGTAATATATTGACAAATTGACTTGAACAAACTTTATCTTTATTTCAATACCCAGCAAATGAGCCACCATGGTAAGAGGTAACCAAGAGCCCATGTACGTCAGTGGCACAAAATAAATCTGCCACGGGAAAGTGTTCTAATTTCGTTATTCGTATTGTTTCAGCGCGAATACTATTAGCAAGTCTTTCCAAAGCGGAGCGAAAATAGCTTACCTATTACCAACGTAGATATAGCTATTCACCGTCAAGTAGAACCGATAGGACGAAACGTATTCCGCTCATGTAATAGGTGCCCCCGCCGTTATACTTAGCCCTAATGATTATAGCTCGGTCAAGAAAGTCAGGGAATCGTATTAATTTGATTGCGTCCATTGATTGTTGTTATTATATTTGACGTGATAAAATGTTTACCATGAAATTACGGCACGTACTCCACTTATTGTTACGTTTACGTCTGGCGATTGTAATCATGTGAAGTATAGCGTGACTTTCTAATGAATTTCGGTTCTAATTCAAATTGTGATTTGGGAGAAAATTCACTGATAGCTACATTATTTATTTATTAAATGGTTATTCAAAGATGTTTATGGAATAATTTTAGAAACATTATTAAACAAACTTTAGGCAAGATTATTAGAAAATCGATGAAATCGATCATAGGTAAGATGCCGATACTGAAACAGACTTTAATTAAGATGGAATAGGATTCAAAAGCACGCAGGAAACAGAAGTAATAATAATTATGAGCATCACGGCTAATTATTAGGAAATGTGGTCATATTTACGAATATCAAATTTAAACCAGGTACAAAGATTTTGAAATCGCTCGAGTTTGTTGAGTTGCTCCTCTATTAAGATAGCATACAAGTCAAGAATGAATATGAGTGCGGTATAGACGAGCGCAATTTTAGTGGTCGTATGAAGAAAATAAGGAAGCCTACGAAGAGATCTAATTATTGAGAGCATTTTCCTGCTGATTTCGATGACCCAACCTTATAGCGAACTCTTGAAGAGGACGGGTCTCTTAGGAACGTACTCCTCCACGCTGCTCTAGTAGCGATTGTCATTAAAAGTATCGAAAGTGTTATCCGCGCTAAAGATAACAACCAAAATTAAGTCAACGTCGGAAGCATCCGGTAACCAATAAGGCTGAAGTGTCTTTACTCGGAAAATCATTTAATTTTGACAAATGGCGTCGAACTGTAGGGACAACTTATACTTCATTAAAACACCTTCACCCTACTATAACCCCAAAAATGCTGTATTTCCTTTTTTATCGAAACTGTACAAAATGTAAATCTGTATCTTAAATCCTGGATATTGCCGATATCCGCGCCATAAACACTCATCAGCGATACCCAGCTTCGGACAAATTTCTTTGATCTTGTTTAGGGTAAATCTTTTCGATTTATATGTTAATTTATAAATTTGAATCTTTTGCGGCTTTGAAGGATGTGATGATACTTGCTAATCTTCCTTCTTTTGAACGAAAATGTTAAATAAATCTTGTGGGAAGCATATCGTGATCGAAACAAGCTTTGTTTTTCAATTGAATCGGTTGCTGACAACTTTTTATACAATTACTTTTCACATAAATTGCACCTACTAAAGTTAAAACTTCAGTTTAATAAATCTGATAAGAATCTATAAAACTAATTATAAAATAGAATAGACCGAATAGTATAGCCGAGTTGGTAGCGACGCTCTTTGTGAAGCAAGAAGTCCCTGGTTCTATTCCCGGCCGGCAAAGATATTTGTGTGTCTCAGGTTTGGTCTCGGGTCATGGGTGTTTGAGACGTTGTCCACGCCACTCATGATATAGGTAATCTTACTGCAGAGGTATGAGTATGTTAGCGATCGTTCATTTACTAAAATGACTAAGCTTTGAATCACTGTCACTAGTCAAAATTAGAAACCTAGCGTACTCCATTAGTTCTATGCTCCTTGAACTTGCAAAGACTCCCGTTGAATATTTGGCGTTATCATTTCGCTTAGTAAAGGTTGAATAATGAAATATACCCTTGTCTTTCTTTACTTCTTATAAGGTAATCAACTTAACAATAAATCAATACAATTTTGTCTCATTTCCGATAACCAAAAAAAAATTTTTAAGTTATACAAACTTAGAAGCTAACAATGCGGGCCCTTTCCTTTTTAGCCAGCATCATATCGGTGGTAGGTATCTGTGGAGGTCATTGATCGGTGATCACTTGCGATCAACTGGCTCGTGTCCTAGTTTGTTGGCTACTTAAATAAAACAACAAAATAAAGTCTCATCCTTGCCTTGCGTAGCGCAGATTTCGTTAAACGTATAATTTTGTTTGAGCCCTCTTCTATATTCAATGATCCAGAGCCCGTAACGCTGCGTAAGCGGATTCATTATAGCTGAAGATTTAACGAATAATTCGGCTTTTCGAAACTGTCAGGTAGTATAACAGTAATTTGATCTTACCTGTTTAATAATGCTGTTTAAACCCGTTATAATCAAATCCATAAATTTTTTATTTGTACAAGTGATGTTTATTTCTGTTTTAAATCTCATGTTATACAAGGAGTCGTTAGATAATATTGGTTGTGGTTTGACGTTGATTTGTTTTCATTCCACCAAAGTGATCGCTTATTAAAATTTATAATAATAAATGTACGTAAATAAATAAGTAGGTAATAAATAAATAAATAAACGTTATAATTATAACATAATAATAAAACACTAGGATACATACCAGGTGGCAGGAGAGGCACAAATCAGACAGAAGGCACAATACAATGGGAGGCCAGTTTCTTTTTATAAAATGTGATGAAGCGAAAGAACCTTAATAAAAATTTGTAATCACTAATCTTTAATATATAAAAATGGTTACGGCATCACGCGTAAACGGCTGGACTGATTTCGCTAATTCTTTTTTTTGTATTTGTTATTGTTAGGAGAAGGTTATTATGAAAGAAAAAAATAAGACAATTGCGCAGTAAACGAGATAATTTAATAATTTGAATTCAATACATATACATAGTTAAGACAGGACCACGTCTGTTGGGTCAGCTAGTAACGTAATAAAAATCAGAATTATAAAATAAAATTTGAATATTATTATTATGTAGATGCATATCTTCAGCTGACAATTTCATTTCTTAATCGGTTAGGGTAGGTGTTCCAAAATCAATAACCGGGTCTCATTTAACAAAATATAAATCAGCAACAATGAAGCATTAATCCAATTCAGCTGGTAATATATTATAGGAGGAGATTGGTGCCTTTTCACTGGATAAATGATTACTTCCCGAATTGATGGGGCCCGCTTCATCCAAAAGTTAATCGTTTACCTTGCGCTTCGGTACAAAACGATTGGTCAACAATACGACCGAGCGAGGGAAAATCGACCGTAAGTACATGGCGACCTACTAACAAACTGGTATGGTGGTTTAAAATAAACGACACGAAAATGCTTCAGTTCAAGATTTTCTGTGCGGGATATCCGTCACTGTTAATTAAGATACGACCGGATGACGTTTTCAGCGCGCTTGGAAAAGTTACATCGCGCACTATACTACGCTTCGACGAATTTCTCGGTGCTGATGACAGTTTCGAAATCCCTTTGTGAGTGATATTTTTGTTCATGAATATGTAATTTTAGTTGAAATAATATACAACAACAATCAACAAACGCTATCACACATAGCGTCGCACTAGGACTCTCTGTGGCGTGGGTAGCATGGATCACACAAATAACATATTATCACTAACACCCGCGAACCGTGGACAAATATTTAACCAGGAATCAAACTCAGGACCTTCGCATCGTAGGCCGGACCACTTCCAACTAGGCTACGGGGTCGTCATGAGCGGCCACGGAAGGTGGTGCTGCTCGCTCGTTTGCTACCTTAATTCCGTAAAAATGATTTTAAATTTTAAATTATGAACTAAACAGGAAACTGCTTTATTAGATATACCATAATGCAGAAATCGCAATTGAAGCTTATTTACAGATGATTATAGTAAGCACACTAATCTTTTTAGTAATAATAAGTCAATGTTTTTCTATAACTTACCAAGAATCTTCAACAGACATTTTCGCTATCAGTCCATTTTACATCGCTGAGCAACCAAGAGAAGGATAGCTCATATTTTATAAGATATAATGGAAATTGGATAGTGTTGTTACCCTTACTGACGCCTTGAAACCTAGAAAGTGAACGTTTGGCTTACAAACGACGTTTCCGTAAACCCCTGCCCTCGTAAAGATGGAATTATGTCAACCGTACTTCTAAGACCTTTTGGAGGTTTATAGCTTAAAAGTGAATACAAATGGTAGTAAATAACGTTCTATAATTGATTTGAAATTGTTTAAAATACAACAAATTACTCAAACAAGTAAACGAAAAATCACAACGATTTTCGGTATGATACACTCTGGGAAATCTCGCCAAAGAATAAGACAAACGCATAATCATTTATAGTAGGTATCACTGGTATACTATTGCACGTAATTTTTACCACCGTTTCGCAAAGATGCTCTAAAATGCTTTATAAAGGAGACGAAGGCTCGGCAAACGAGACGCTTCAGCACAATGCACATCTTTTAAAACAAAAAAGACAATGTGTTTATATTATTTTCGATTAATTTTTCGACCGGTATTTTTTCTAACATTTACTGACTTGGCGAGTAACCAAACTGCATTCAAAACCATCCATTAAAGTCGACTTCAATACATAACAACTGTATACTGAGTATGCAGTAAAGTTAAACTGAGCATGTCGCAAGGTGGCGAGGATGCGACAATCCTGAACTTACGACCGTACATTCGAATAACGGAAAGTTATATATGCAAGCTAAGTTAAACTAGGATTTGTGGTGAGCATTCGAAGTGGTCAGTGCTAAATATAACTTTGGGAATTTATCTCACGACAGAGATTCTCCTCGATTTTTATCCAACGACCATTAGGTATTATTTTGATTCAAGTCACTCGGGCTCGCTTTATATATCAAAATACAGTATCCAAATCATAAGGCGTTAATTATATAGAGTACATAACTCTGCTGTAATCTTAAGCTGGCGGTTCGCGGCCGAGACCGAGACAAGCAACCGAGACAGGAGACCGAGACAGGCGACCGCGACCGGCACTTGACCATAGGCAATGTATAGGCGACAACTCGCGACCGAGACCGAGACACTCTGTCGCGCCTATACAAAGTGACGGTCGCGGCTGTGTTTAGGGTTCATAAATTTTCTAAAAACACTATTACTTACTTAAGTTAAGAAATTATTTTTGATGTTCGGTAAATTAGTTATTGCAATACTTGCACAAATGTTATCAAAACATTACCTACTGCCCTAATTTTCCCCAAACTACCAGTGTGATTAAGAGCGACTTATACGAGTATGTAATAGGATCGCTTTGTCCGTTCAGTAAGATGAATTAATCAAAAGTTGGATTTCTTTGAATTCAAGGATAAAGGAGGCACAAAGTATCCTTATAGTTATTATTGTCTTTACTAAGTACGTTACTTCCACTCGCTAGTTTCTTTCATTACTTGGAATTCGCTAGCAGAAACAAATATTGTCTTTTTCTAGGTAAGTATTCAATTATTATGCTTAGCAATATAGTATAGTTATTATGCATTTTTTCTTTGTTATTGAACAATTAATTCAAGTAAAAGGTCTAATACGGTGTGTCATTAATTAAGATCATAAAAAGTATAATAAATAAATAAATAACGCTTCACACCCATAGCCTCACACGAAGATTTCCTATATTGTGGGTGCCATAGACAAAGACAAGAACAGATATTTAAACTCATCATTCAATTTTCCGCCTCGATGAGAATAGAACCCTTCTAACGGCGATCCGGCATATTAACTATTGGGCTATACGGCTTGACACACTACATTACAAGTGATACACTAACAGTACAGAAGACGGTCATATCGTGTAAAATGTAGGGACTCTTTCATATAAGCATTGTGCATAGAACATAATAAACAGAAGATAATGTTACCGTGCCTCTCAACCGCGTATGGGGGAGCAAAGTATAGTAAGTATGTACTCACTAGGCGGGGGACGATCCATTCTATATTCAAATAAACCGTTTTAATCTTGTCTCTCGACGTGGGGTTGGCGGTTTCTTGACATGAATCTTTATCCCTTTTCAATTAAGGTACATGTATATTTAATAGTATAATACAGACGCGTACTAATACTTAACACTGAGTAAGATGTGCCTGATGGCGAATTTCGCACATAAATTAATGAATAGACACTGAAATCTTTGATGTGTGCGTTTTCTGCAGAGACACACCAGCTACAAAGAAGCAAAGAATAAATTGGTTGACTATATTATATGTATCTATATTATTTAAGACTATTTTAATAGATTTTTTATCATCATCACTTTTATCATGATATTCATGTTCAATGCGTTAATTTCCGTCCGTCGCGTCCGTTTTTGAATTTATAGATTGCAAGACTCAAAGCTTACCTTTTCTAGTTGTAGTACACACTACACCTACACCTACACTTGGATTAAAAAAGAGGAAATATCGCCAAGGTTCGCCCTGTGGAGAGCTATCCACTTTGTTTCTAACGGTACTTATGCGTAATGATAAGACCAGCTGTCTGAATAGCGAAAGCTAGGAAACCCATTCAGAATCAAACGTAATGTAATGTTTTCGTTGCTGTGCATGACAGTTAAGAAGTAGTGTCTCTGATTTGTTCTTTGCCTCAATATTTTTTATAGCTTACAACCAGGGATAATTCCGCTCGATTGTGGATTACTAGTAGAATAAATAATTTAATGAACCCAATAGGCGGGCGAATATTGAAAATAACTATTGACAATATGAATATTATTAACACGAATATTTACAATACTCAGACAAACCGCTCAATCGCGCATAAATTTCAAATCACAATAAAGTTGTGACGTAAAGATCTGTATATCAAGGAACGTGACATTACCCAATTTTATGTTCGCAAAAAACTCCACATCGTTCCCTGGATCGTTTTTGTGAAAACAACGGAGGCAATAAAGGGTCTTATTGTTATCCTTTGAATTTATATCCAGATATTATCGCTCACATAAATTGCTAACACGTACAGTTTTCTCCAAATCGGATGGCTGAAAAACTGACCGCCCCCCTACCTTACCCTTTAATTGGGTCCGGTAAAGTAAATACACTCCAAGAAGTAATACAGTTTTAATATTGCCAATGGTGGGGAAGAAACTAAGTACGGACGTAATGTTTTTTTAGGTTTAGTACATGTTGAGGGTTTTTTAGCGGAAAGACAAATACTTTTATAATTTCTTGTCCGTATGTAACAGTCTACTCGTAGGTGTAACGAGACTTAGACACTTCCTAGAATAAATTATAAAGGGACGGAAATGCATATTTTATAAACTATGGCCTACAGCAGATTCCATTATGGTTTGCGCACATTAGAGCCACGCAACTACCGACCGACGCTAACTCAACTAAAAGACTCGGTTACTCGATTAAGTTATGAAAAATTGTATCCGACGTGTATAGTTCATTGAAATACTTTAACTTTTTTGTTGAAAAAAAAAGATCTCCCTTGTTTTTAAGAGCGCTTGCATCGAAAAAGAGATTTTGTTAATTGAGTTTGATGATGGTCCAATAATAAAGTCGCGCATGTATGAAATGATCGCGTAAACGATACTTATATAGAAAGATATTCGTTGGAGCGCAGCATCTGTTTTCTAATTGAGTCATTAATGTTGGGATTGCTTGAATGAGTCTCCTTTAATAACGCGCATACGTAACTGATGGTAGGCGAATGTACGACATTAGAAGATTGGCGCCTGCCGGGCTAAATGGTAACTCAGACCAGCTACTTTGTACAATACCTATTAAACAGTGACTAACGACCAATTACGAGGTCAGGGACATTTGCAAATAAGATCTCCGATTTCATGATTAACGATAATTCTGCAGCATACTTAACAACAGGCCTGAGAATCCATTTCCAATAGGACTCAGAATTTAATTCTAACTAAGTTAATCTAATTAATTAATAAGGGCAATAAGTGTAGATTGTAACTGTGTGTAGGAAAAAACTATTTGGAAAAGGAAAAAAAATCACGGTAGACATTTATTTTGTTGAACTTTCTTTGTTTCAAAAGTTTACCTTTCAAAACATGTTTTTAAAAACCAAATTCTAATAAATAAATCATTTCATTTCACTTAATTTATCTCCGTGCTTTTATAGATACTTCAATGTCACACAAATATCTCATAATTTGTTTAACGGCTCCGTAGAACCGATGCTTAGAGTAATCTTTCAAATTTATATCTTCTCTTTTTGCGGCGGGAGTTAAAAAGTAGCTAGTCTGCACGATCCCTAAATGATGGCTATTGCCGGCAATCGTCGCTCGGAAACGAAACGAAAAACTCCCGGATAATTGACACGAATGTTACGAAACGACCACTGAAATACGTTTCCGTGTTTTCGTGTGCACTCAACAATATTCTCTCCGCAAAATGGACTCGGACCGACATTACGGTCAGAAATATGTCTTACTGAATAGTGCCAACCTTACGGAGTTATTTGAAGAAATAATTATGTACTGGGACCTCAAAGAACGCATAATGTGACATAATGATGTAATTGGTAGTAGATATATTATCGGTGCGTGCTGGAATTCGTAATTAAAATTTATAACACGTAAATATAATTATAACATAGAAAAAGTTGAAAATATTATAAGGTATCTGTAAAAATAATATTATAAACTACAACTTGCACCGAAAACACTATAATTTAATATTATACCTGCAAAATTAGTTAGATCCTTGAATGTCAAGACGAGAGACATGTAATTAATTTATCAATTCACAAATACGAATAGATTGCATGTCCACAACCCTTTGTGTTCCAAGACTTTGTTGTCAAATACATCCTACGATTGTATTGTATCTGCTACGAGGCACGAGCTGCTCTTTCCTAAAGACGCGTTTAGACCTTGATGCTAAATAAAGCTAGCACTAAAATGATATTTATGATTTGAAAGAGGCTGGGTTAGCTTCAACTCATTAATGGCCCACTACTCAGCCCAGGAGAAGCCCCTTCTCCTCATCATTGAGGATTCCTAGCTCCACCATGCTGCTCCAGTGCGAAATAGTGGCCAACCCAAGTATCGGAACTTTTTATGCCACCCAAAGGCCTCCGATATGGCTCAACGGATGCTAATCTAACAATAACAATCGGGAGCAATGGTTTTACGAACCCTCCAATGGTCACCATACACCTACCGACAGCACCCGTTGTTGCTTAACTTGGTCGATCACTTACAATAGACGCAAGCCGCCGGGCTTCAGGCGCTTCTAAGATAATTTTGTTTAAATACTTTGTACTTAATGTTTAGGTATTTATAGGCGTTACAAGACTTCTATTAACGGTATAAAATTTTATAAAATGAACAGTAGGAGTTTTCCACTTTGATATTCATTCTGTAAAATATTTGATTGTTTATCCCACGATAATGGTGAAATAATTAGCCAGATTTTCAGTACAACATTTATATTTTACAGTCTTTCTGATTCAATTGTTTTTAAGTAAATATAAAATAATTCTTTAATAAATTCATTGGTCGTTTGATATTAATTGTAATAATTTTAACTCATACGAGTAGGTACTTAACCTTAATATTCCCGTGAGACCTACGATTTTTTATAAAAACAACAATGTAGCTGCTCTTCTTTGAGAAAATTACAGCTACTCGTATTATACACGTAAGTGACTGGCTTTACACGCACCCTTATGAAAACAATTTCCACTCTACGAGTTAGTTAAACTACGTAAACGTGGAATAGGGTATTTAAATTTGTCTGTTTTCTCGTCACTGCACTGAAAAAGGTAACAATGTTTGTTGAAATGAAGCAGCCTACTGCTCCAGTAAAGCGAACATTGGATCCACGTGTTCTTTTTTGCAGTATGTTAGATCGTTCCGAATGTTTTTGCTAACTCCAGCGGTGGCGTCAAAGTGATTTATCATAAGGCAACATGCTGCGGTTCTGACGAAAAATAAAAGTAATTCCTTTTGTATTTGCCGAGTGGGGCGGCGAGGAGACATATTTGCCAAACGCTTGAATAATGGTGTGTTTCGATGTAATCTGTCGACGATCTGCGTCTTTCTGGCGACGTGGGATGACAGTGCCTCAATTTTTCCTTGTAATTAATATATGTGGGAACGTAAAGGTCACATTGGCTTTTATAACAAAGACTCAGCTTATGAAAATACGTTTTAAGAAAATGTAGTTCACCTCTTCGTACGTAAATCCAAAATTGACTATCAAGTTGCTTCGTGAGTTTCAGTTTAACAGTAGATACGGAATATCTATTTTGAACTGTAAAATAAATTATTTTTTAGCCAACACCTTGAATTTTTTAATATTATGTGCGAAAAATTAATCATTTGCTTTTCCAGTAATTCATCAGTTTCGGTGAAATGTTGCATTTGAAAGCATTATGTTTCTTGAAAATTCTTTCAATAGTCTCGGCATTCGAGTGCAGTGACATGCAGTATTTATTGAACTGAATGAGATACGGTTTTAAAAATAGGAAAACATGCATTTAAACTTGAATGAGAGAAAAAACTACAACACAAACACACTAACATCATCATCATCATCACAACATAACAGTCCCATTGTTGGGAACGGGTCTCCTCTCATAATGTGAGGGATACCGGCCATAGTCCACCACGCTGGCCTATGCAGATTAACGGACTTTACACACCTTTGAGAACATTATGGAGAACTCTTAGGTGTGCAGTCCTCCTGTTTTCCTTCAACGAAGCAAGTGATAATTCAATTCTAATTTTCAAAAAAAAATTAAAAATTAAGGTGAGTTCAGGATTAGACCCCGGGTCTCCCGGTTCAGGAGTCCAACGTTCAAACCACTCGCTATCACTGCTGAAATTCTATATAACATCTGTGATAAAAGTCATCACTTACGCCATCACTGAGCTTCAGACCAGTAAAAAGCAGTACATCATTAGCGGCCGAGTAATTGCTCACATGTCTTGCTTAGGGGAAGTATTCCCCCGAATTTGGGAAAAGGGATCCCGTAAATTGTGATTATCTTTGAGTATAGCGTTCCTACCAACAGCCACTCATTGTATTTTATGAGGAAAGCCATCTGGGCCCTCGCCTGCCACAATAAATTCAACGCACACTGTTATGTCTTTTTCATGGACATCGAAGGTATAAAAAAGAATTTTATTCCTTTCAAAATATTATTTCTTGACCATAAAAATAACAGCTACTAAAAGCTTAATGTACCTTTCTATTTAGGACGTCACTTAAATGGCATACACGATCATTACTTTGGAGATAAGAGACTATAAGTTTTAGGTTCGGATTGATAAGAAGCGACTAAAAGTCGTATTCAATCGCATTCTCGATGTAAAATAATATCTAACAACTGACACTATAATATATCTTTTTGACAGATTGTTTAGATACTACAAACTTACTGGAGGATTACCTATAAATAGATGTTAAACAAGGCATAGTGAGTTGTTTTAATAAACTATATTAAATTCAAGTTAATATTATCATGTAACCAAACCATGTAGCAAGCTTTAGTTGCATTTTATGGTATGCCCGATGTTTTTATGATAATATTGCCCATTGAGTAATCTTGTCAAGATAAAAGTCCTCTTTCTAACTTGCATACATCGGCTTTAAGTATAGGTGCCAGGGTATCCCAGATAGGTATAGTATACTGGGGCGCCCACAATGGGCTTATCGGCGTGACAGAAACGTGGTTGCAAGGGCTTAAGGAAAGCGCATCATCGAATAGAGCCACTACGAATACATGACGCGTTCGATGCGTCCATTGTTCGCCGGCGAAGATAGACTCCAAAATGGATTTACTAAATAAAACATGCTTTCGTCTAGGTACTTTGGTATATAAGCGAGTAAGTTTTTATATCGTATTGTTTCTCAGGTTTCAATTTTCAGTTTTCACTTCACATTTTTAAATATAATATTGACTTTTAACCAGCAGTATCCGCTCACTATTAATTATTTCCAGAAGCGAAGTTAGTTCGAGTTTATTGTCATAGTAAGCTGTAACATCAAAATGAACGAACTTACACTATAAATCAACCTTTCATGTTACATAAGAACACGTATGAAAGGAAAATATATGCAAGAACTCAATCTAGTAGGTAATATGGAGATGAGGTAAGACTGGCGGAGGATTCTGAACTTCGATAAGCTTATCAGATTTGACGGCTTTAAGGAAATGATTTTTGTATTCGAGAACAGAGTATCTTGAGGGGTGTTCGTAGCGCAACATCAGTATGAACTAAATAATCTATTGATGTTAGGTTAGTAGTCGGTTGAATGAGCTTATGATAGAATTTGTTTGGAAATCAGACTTAAATTTATTACAAGCTACACCCAAAAGTAGTAAAATAACATTAATAATTGCGCTCGCTTCGCTTTGATAATCCTTGGCCTAAGTATCAACATCATATTATTATATAGACATCAGTAAGAAAAAGAAACCAAATAGGTTAAAAACGATTTCTGAGATAAGTCGGAAGAAATGCACATACAAACGAACAAATGTGATAATTCAAAAAAAGTTTTAATGAGTTCTGTTACGTTTAAATTTTCATTGCCCCCAGATATGTTTTATTTTGCCCAAAATTTAAATGGGAGAAAACGAGAATAATATTCATGCAACAAAAAACATAAGTTTCCAAATTGTTTGATAAATGAGTGAATTCTGAGGCAACAAACATAAAAAATATATAACCGAATTCAGAACTTCCTTTATCAAAGTCGATGATTTTTTAATCAAATTTCAATTGATGATGAAACAGTCAATTTATCTTAACGTATAAATAATAACGAAACGATAAAGCTAACGTTATAAATACAATGTTCGGTTGTAAAATTGAATCAATACAAAGTCGCAATGAAATACGATTGCGAATTATAAAATACCCTTACATTTTTCAGCTGATACGGCTCATTCGTAATAAATTCGCAAAACTGTCGACCGCACTCATTTCATTACGAAAGGAATGCTTCGTCTCGATCGTTACATTTAATAAACACGTAGGCGCTGCTTATTTGTGTTCACAAAAACCTTTATGCTGAGCATTGTAAGAAAAATAGTGTAGCAAGAACCCCGTCGTAAAATTACAAGTCGGCGCGACGCCGCGTCAGACCCGCCGCCCACCTTCAATACCCTCTCAAGAAGTATTACTCGTATTATGAGGGGTCACAAAGTGAGGACGACAATATTGGAGCCCTTAGCAGGCACCGTAAGAAGGTGAGGAAACTTCACATAAAACCTAAGGAGGCAGGTGCATTCCATTTCGCCGGCACCGAAATGTTCGCGTATTTCACGCTTCACGCGTCATTACTGCTCCGTACAACGAATACGGCGGGTGGTGTTTCAGCAAAAGGGAAAGAATAACAATAAAAATCTTACGGCGAAGAGAATAAAATACGAGTCCATGTTGCGCGTGAGGCGACGCCCTGTCATGGAAACCATATTCTCTCGCACCTTATTTTATTATTGTGTCCCGACAGGTGGCTTTGTAATATTCGTTTTGTTCAAATTATGTGTAACTGAATAGCTGGACACGGGACACCTTCTTTAACTATTTGGATTTTTTGTCTGCTTTGAATCTTCATGAAAAAGAACATTAAAAGTTTTAATCCAACAGTTTTAATCGAAAAAAAGGAAAATTACGAGTAGTTATAATTAGTTTTCCCCCGCGGCTTCGCCCGCCAAAAATCCCTAAATATATAAAAGTTGATAAAATCAGGGAACTTTCATACTAACTTTGCACTCACTTTTTGTGAATTTTCAAAAAATGTCTTAGTGCTCGCCTACGTTATAAAAGGAACCCCTTTGCAATTATACGTTAAATTTATTAAAAACAGTTCATTATTATATAAATACATTTTATTTAATAATTCATTATTAATTTGAAATAAATACATAAATTATTATTATTAATTATTTTAATTTTATTTTTGACAATTATATTTGATACAAAATTATAATAGATTTATTAAAAACAGCTGTTTATTTTACCCAGAAACGCTATAAAAACAATACGATTTCTTTATTTAATTATCATTCTAAAAATCCCGCCTTAAAACTGGGTCGCAATAATAAAACTGTGTCAACAAACCCAATGGAAACGTTATCTGAAAATGTGTTTACATTTTGAGATATTAAACTTTTATTTGGAGTAAAAATTGCAATGAATGAAAGTCAGCCACTTCTCGAGTGTGCACATGCGAACAACTTGACAAATGAAAATAACAGCTTTTCTGCTGATTCGTACCGTGGTGCAATGCCTTCCCAAAGATTATAATTTCGTGACTAGCCGTCGCTTTTCTGGAAAAGTGATTTTTATGTTTACAGTGCAACTTTTTTTATAACTCTACACACTCAGCCCAAGGGCAAACGTATGTACGTACATAGTGTAGGTACGTGGGGAGCACAAGATTCCCTGCATCGTGGGTGCCATAACACACAAAGACAGACACAGACCATGGGTGGCTTAAACTCATCATTTAAATTTACGCCTTGCTAGGAACCGAACCCTTTGTCCGGCATAACAATTGCACTGTTCAGGTCGACTGTAACTACGTCAGAAATATATTTATCAAGCGTTTTATGAATTTTTAACGTTTACTTCATACAAAACTAAGCCTTCATAAACACACAAAATTTAAAAACAGAAGTCCAAAATACAAACTAATTACTGACAAAGTTCTAAAAATTAATCACCAGGTGTAACTTTTTTTTATTAACGTTAACACGTCATGCCCCCGCACTAGGATTCCCTTTGTCGCGGGCGGCTTGGACAACACAAATCACAGGTCACTTATAATACGGGGTAGTCTACATACAACACCCATAAGTTGAGCTTTAGATAGATGAATGCGGGATCATCGCAATGAACCTATCTTGCTAATGTAAATTATGACGGCTTTATAAACATAACAATAATAATATCTTCAACGGAAAATTGTATTCTTCACTTATTCTCATAAACACGAAGCCCTGAATAAAATTTCAGTAGCGCAATTCTTGTTTTTAAAAGCGTTGGCCCTGATTTACTGAAAGCCTTTGTTTTACTTTAACATCGCATCGGCCTCGTTGATTTGAGTACACAATAGAGCTCCCTCGTTTCCAGTACCCGATACGTTAGAAAACGCCCACAATAAAATGTAAGTACTTAACAATATTGAATGAAAAAGAAATAATTTGTTACTAAGGTTGAAGATCTTTATTAATATTTACTCTCCCATTCATAATTGTTAGGTACTTTTATGACATAAATAAATTTCTGGCGGTGGTGGTGTGGAAATTGCGTCACATCTTGTCATCAAAAATGCGTCGGTGTCTGAAATTATTTTATTGTGTTGGTATTATTTTTCAATGAATATTGATAGTCAAATCTGATATTTATATAATGTTCGTCATTTTATCTCGACGTGGATTCCTTTCCAAAAATTTCCAACTGTCTCTATCCTTTGCACTTGACATCCAATGTCGGCCAGTTACTTCTTGATGTCCTCCTCCCAGCGTGTGTTGGACATACCGCAGATTAAATAATTAAATAAATATCAGTATTGCTATACAAAGAGGAAATGCTGCCAGCATCTTGGGTACTGCACCGCAGGGGCCCAGCTTTATAAATTTAGTTTAATTTTAGTCTAATTTATAAGTTAATAATTCGTAAGAATTTAGTCATTTTTAAATGACTTAAGATAGAAGGAGAATCCAGGACTACCATTTCGATTTGTAAAGAGTCGTTGGCTTTGAGGTTAATGATTATAATGGGTGGTAGTGATTTTACCGTTGGGTATCTCGTCTGTTCATTTGTCTGCTGTTACAATAACAAAATAGGTTTGAATAATAATGTCCTAGAATAAATTTGCTCATGAAGATTCGCGTTGAAGCCGCGCGTTGAAGTACGCTTTGATTCTCATCAATTACAAATGTAAGATGTGCCTTGGAGGCCTACTCTTAGTTATTCATTAAAATATAGTAATATTTATATTTCACAAATACTACAATATAACATTATAATAAAACCGTTCAAGTGCGAATCAGACTCACAAACGCAGGGTTCCGTTACCACCGAGCAATCTTTTTGTTCTGATAGCAGTCATAGTAACACGTGAAAATTTCGGATGTCTACCTATTTCCGAGATAGAACCCTGTGACAGACAAACAGAGGAGGCATATTAATAGGGTTGGGTTTATCACCCCTTGGGTACGGAACGCTAATAAGAAGAATTAATACATTTCAACTGTACCAGGAAGAAATATTCTGTTTAGTATAAGTATATTCGTGTACCTATTGTGTTTTCAATTACGAGCAAAAACAATGTTATTTTACGTAATCATAACCCTACAGTGGAATACCACTTTAATTATAATATATTAATGTTTTCATCTACTAATTATAGTAATAAAGTCCTGCATTTACGAGTGGTATAATTCCTGGTAATCGCCATCAATGTAATTTATGTGACGGTAAACATGAAATTGATTATTAATTTTGCGAGTGTTCAGAGGCGGCTTCTAGAGTTACTCGTACATTTCCCGAGTTTAATTATGTCATAAGAAAAGTTGAGTTTTATTGTATTTATTACCTGTTTTTTTTTTCCTTTGTTTTGCTACCTTCGTAATATTGGGTTTGGGGCCAATTTCTTTCTTTCCTCTTTCTTTTTTCTCGGGTGGCAAAGCATCACTGATACTTTTGGTGTTAATGATGTCCATTGTTGATAGTGACTTACCATCAGGTGGCTCGCACGCTCGTTGCTATTAAAAATATTTTTCAACCGCAACAATCGGGAAACGTTCAAATTGTCCTGCAGTTGGGACCAGCGCCAATCCCAAATGTAAAGGAAACCTACATATTTTTAGTGACAATGTAACCTAACCCTTGTAATAAAATGAATTACGGTTCAATTTTAACTTCAGAGCGGAAGTTACTAAACTAATACAATACAATACTGTCACAGCCGTGGGTAGGGGATGGGAAGAAATAAGGCCGGCTTCAATAGATGTTTTATTTTTACTGTAAAAGGGTAACACACGAAAAAAAAACACTTTACTGTACACTTTACTTTCCTTCACACTTCACTTCACACTCGCGACACTGTATTGTGAAACGGCACTTCACTTCACTCGCGACACTGTACTGTGAAACGGCACTTCACTATTCCTACTTCTTCTTCCCACTGGCGCGCTTCCCGACTCGCTACCAAGACTCGACTGACTCTGCCTTGGCCGGAATCGCCTTATATACCACCAATTTCAATCATTCCAAATTCAAAGGTTTTCTTTTAATTTAGCGTCGAAAACATTTTATAAATTCTAATTTCAAATTTTCTTTTTCTTTTATTTTATTTTATTTTTAATTTACGCGACACTGCCCCCTCTCAAGACATGATCGTCCCGATCATCGTTGCTTCCGTGATATCGTGCCAACCGATCCACATGTACGATCTTTGGAGGACTGCGAGGAGTACGCTGAATTCGGAGAGTGACGTCGTTGATCTTAGTCACAACTCTATAAGGCCCTTCCCAACTCGGTTGAAGCTTCGGAGACTTCCCTTTTCGTCTAACGGGGTTATGTAACCAGACCAGGGTTCCTTCTTCAAAGCTAGGCCCGTTGGCCCGTCGGTCGTAGCGGGTTTTCATTCGTTCGCTGGCCTTATATCCTGCTTCTCTGATTTGCTCATACACGTCAACCATCTTGTTGCGTAGATCGCTTGCGTAGTCAGTTATTTCTTTTGGTGTATCCGGAGGAGCACTCGAGAGCAAATCGGCTGGCAGTCGCAGTTCTCTTCCAAAATTAGCATACGCCGGAGTGACTGTTGTGGTCTCATGAACCGCAGTCCTATAGGACATGAGAAACAGTGGAATATACTCGTCCCAGTTCTTCTGATGATTATCCACCACTTTTGCCAGATGCCGTTCCAACGTTTGATTAAATCTCTCAACCATTCCATCAGATTGCGGGTGATAAGGCGTCGTCCGAGTTTTATGTATTCCCATCACTTTACAAACTTCTTGAAAAACTTGCGACTCAAAGTTCCGTCCTTGATCACTATGCATCTCCAGTGGTACGCCAAATCTGCAGAACACTTCAGTAACAAGCTTCGTTGCCACGGTGATAGCCTCCTGGTTGGGTAGTGCAAACGCTTCTGGCCATTTCGTGAAATAGTCCATCACTACCAAAATGTATCGATTTCCAGCATTCGTGACTGGAAAAGGTCCAGCTATATCAAGAGCCACTCAACCCCAACATTATACAGCTTCATTGCACCCCTGCTTCTAGTCTGCGGTCCCTTAACGGCTGCACAACTCTGACACCGCCGACACCAGTCTTCCACATCGTCACGGCAATGCAACCAGTAGAATCGTTCTTTGATTTTGGTGAGAGTTCTTCTTATTCCCAGGTGTCCTCCCGAAGAACCATCGTGGTAAGTCTTCAACACCTCGTTCACTTTTGCTCTTGGAACCACCATCTGAAGATGACAATCTTTGCCTCTTTCTCCTCTTGCCGATTACAATGCCTGCAGTCTTCAGAGCATGGTCTTCTGGACAGGGCGTCTGCGTTGCCATGAGTTCTTCCACCACGATGTTCAATCTCAAACTCATACTCCTGCAGTTGCTCCAACCATCTGGCCACTTGTCCTTCGGGATTCCTGAATTCCAGCAACCATTTTAATGCGGCGTGATCCGTTCTTACTAAGAATTTACGACCGAGCAAATATTTCTTAAAATGTTGCAAGGTCTTTACGACAGCCAACAATTCCCTGCGAGTTACGCAGTAATTCCTTTCCGGCCTTGATAAAGATTTGCTGAAGTAGGCAATCACAACTTCCTGATCTCCTCTCTGTTGGGAAAGAACACCTCCAATTCCAGTGTTACTTGCATCAGTGTCCACGATAAATCTTCCCTCTGTGTCAGGATATCCGAGAATAGGTGATTCACATAGACACATTTTGAGATTCTGGAAAGCTTGCTTGCAGTCTTCGTCCCAAGAAAATGCTCGTTTCTCTTCTGTTAGGCGATGTAATGGCTTAGCTATGTCAGAAAAACCTTTGACAAAGCGTCGGTAGTATGAGCACAGACCCAGGAAGGCTCTCACTTGCGACTTATCCGTCGGCGTCGGCCAATCTTTAACAGCACTTATCTTGGATGGGTCAGTTGCAACACCTCGCTCCGATATAACATGTCCCAAGTAATCCACTTGACGTTGAAAGAATGAACACTTCTTCGGACTCAGCTTCAAATTTGCGCCCCGTAGCTTTGTGAACACACTTTCAAGTTTCTTGAGATGATCTTCAAAATCGCGCCCCATTATGATGATATCGTCTAAATAGACTAAGCAGGTTTCTCCCAGCAAACCTGCCAGCACATGTTCCATCAATCTCTCAAATGTAGCAGGCGCGTTGCATAATCCAAATGGCATGGTTTTGAACTGCCATAAGCCTTTTCCAGTCGAAAACGCAGTTTTTTCCTTGTCTTTGGAGTCCATTTCAACTTGCCAATATCCACTTTTCAGATCAAGGGTGGAAAACCACGTCATTCCACAAAGTGAATCCAGGGTGTCATTGATTCTGGGCAATGGATAGCTGTCCTTTTTCGTTACATCATTCACTCGCCGATAGTCCACACAAAATCTGGTCGATCCATCTTTCTTCTTCACTAATACAATCGGTGAACACCATGGACTTGACGAAGGTTCTATAACGCCGTTCTTCCTCATCTCCAGAATCATGTCTTCAACTTCTTGCTCACGAGCAAACGGAACAGGTCGTGGTCTCTGTCGTATGGGTGCTATATTACCCGTATCAATTTTGTGTTTCACCAAATCAGTTCTGCCAATGTCTTGGTCGTTTTTCGAGAAAAGATCGGTATAACGGAATAGAAAATTTCTTGCTTTTATTAATTGCAGCTTGGTAAGATTATTTTTACAGTCTTCCAAAAGCTTTGCCACATTTTCTTCTTGACTCGGAACTCTTCGCTGTTGTCCTTCTTCGCACTTCCTTAGCCAGGCCACCTCATCACAGGTTCCGACAACCGTTCCCTTTTCCACTGTTTGTTCATCGTCTTCAGGATTGAATACAGGCACCATCGTAACACAGCCGCTTCCCACTAAAGTCCTGGCCGGTATCCATGGTGAGCCCACGACTCCTCTCTCTATGATGGCACATCTTCGCTGTATTCCTCCATCGTTCTGCGGTAGTCTAACAGGAACTAATGTCTGAGATCTTGGTTTTAGGATGGTGTCCTTCAAACATAGCACTTTTCCGAAATTGCCCCCCTTCATTGGAATTTCATCATTTCCATGTTTTAGAACGCCTTGTTTCAAGTCGATGTTGCACTGATGATTTTGTAAAAAGTCCAAGCCAATAATGCAGTCATCGGATATGTTCGCTACGATGACTTTTTGCCAATAAAGTGTGTCACCAATCTTGATAGCCACAACTTTTTCACCTTGGGTTGAGATACGCTGACCGGTAGCAGTCGTTAACGTGAGGCTTCCTTTCGTTCGAATGTACCGCCCTCCGATGTCCTTAAATCTGAGGCTACTGATAACTGTACGCGAGGCACCCGTGTCCAACGTTAATTGGCAAGGTCGTCCGTTGATTGTTCCGTCTATCACAAGAGTGTTTCCATCATTCGTCTGTTTTACAACGATCTCCGGGGCTTTACTGCTAGCGGCCAGCGCACACCCCACTGCTCTGGCCTTCTCTAGTTTTCCTCCGGCTGTTCCGACGTCGAAACCGCCGCATCCACCTGACGTCGGAAATTGGTACGCTCACGCCTAGGGCAAGTGCTACGTATATGACCCCGTACTCCGCATTCATAACATATGGGATTGTACGGTCGCCGTCTATTGTCATCCGCTGCTATAACCTCCCGCAGCCTCAGAGAACGCAAGTCATGTCGCACAGCTTCCACCTCAAGAGCATGAGCTACTGCCTCCTTCAAGGTGGCGTGGTGTTCAAGTCGTACGGCGGCCCTGACCTCAGAATCCCGTATTCCGTCGATGAATACTTGCAGAAGCATATCCTCAACCACGGACGGCGACGACTGATACGCCTTGCGTACCAGTCTCTCCACTTCAACGGACCATTGTTGTATAGTCTCGTTAACCCGTTGAATGCGATCCTTAAGCTGCGCTCGATATACATGCTCCAGGTGACTGTCGCCATATCTGGCCTCCAGCGCGTTCACTAGCTCGTCGTAAGAGACCTCTTTTTTCCCACCAGCGAGTGCTTCCAACACGGAGAGAGCCTCGTCCCGTAGCGCTAGGATCAGCGCTGACTGCGACTCCTGGTCACTCCAGCAGCAGGTCCTTTTGACTGTCTCCAGTTGAAGTTTGAAGGCAGCCCAAGAGGATTTTCCGTCATATGGAGGAACCTTCAGATTTCTACCGGAAGTTACTACGGACGTAGTTACGGGACCCCCGACCTCCAGAAGCTTCACTCGTTGATTTAGCTGTTGAAGCGTTCCCTTGACTTCCGTAACTTCTCCCTTGACTTCCGTAACTTCCTCTTTCACAACTTCTATCCTAGAGGCGTTGGCCCGGATCCCGGCCACCAGATCCTTGCTAAGGCCGTCCTGGAGCTCCTGTAAACGCTCTTCTTGGCGGCGTGCTTGCTCTTCCTGCATTGTACGCAGCTGCTCCTCCTGGCGGCGCGCTTGGTCCTCCTGGCGGCGAGCTTCTTCCTCCTGGCGGCGTGCTTGCTCTTCCTGCATTGTACGCAGCTGCTCCTCCTGGCGGCGCGCTTGGTCCTCCTGGCGGCGCGCTTGGTCCTCCTGGCGGCGAGCTTGATCCTCCTGCAGTGCACGTACCTGCTCCTCTTGGCGGCGAGCTTGCTCCTGCATCATGGCAGTCATTTGCTGCAGGAGCGCACTCATGTCCATTGACGCAGACGGTGAAACGGCCGGAGTCGCCATGGCGCCATCACCGGTGCTAGGACCCTCTTGCGACTGTTCTTCTGCCGCTCCCGCTCTGGTGGTTACCCCTCTCTCGTTCCTTGGCACGATCGGCATCCTTCCCATCCACTTCTGACACCAGTTGTCACAGCCGTGGGTAGGGGATGGGAAGAAATAAGGCCGGCTTCAATAGATGTTTTATTTTTACTGTAAAAGGGTAACACACGAAAAAAAAACACTTTACTGTACACTTTACTTTCCTTCACACTTCACTTCACACTCGCGACACTGTATTGTGAAACGGCACTTCACTTCACTCGCGACACTGTACTGTGAAACGGCACTTCACTATTCCTACTTCTTCTTCCCACTGGCGCGCTTCCCGACTCGCTACCAAGACTCGACTGACTCTGCCTTGGCCGGAATCGCCTTATATACCACCAATTTCAATCATTCCAAATTCAAAGGTTTTCTTTTAATTTAGCGTCGAAAACATTTTATAAATTCTAATTTCAAATTTTCTTTTTCTTTTATTTTATTTTATTTTTAATTTACGCGACAATACAATAAAAACATAATGTAAACTTTAACAGTGCAGCGTAGATCCCATACCATCGCTACGTTAATGAGTTAAATCGTAACGAACTAAAGAGTTCGGTTAATGTAATCACTCGTATGATCAAACGTATTGCGGTGCACGCGACTGCTTTGCGCTGTTTACGTCGGCTTATACGATAAATTCACATAATTATAAGCCTAATTCATGTTTTAAGGCAGAGCGCCGTAAGCTTTTGAATTTAACTCGTTGGTTTGTAACGACATTTCAGTAGGTATAACCTCTTTGCTGGTGTTGCATAATTATGTCGGTATAATCTTTAGAGAAACTTTATTGCGATAAGAAGGGGTTCGATTCTTATAGAAAATGTTATATTGGGTATCGAAGTCGTTGTTCGCATGTGTGATATTTTGTCATTTTGTCGAATGTTTATTTGTTACTATGTCGCGGTAGAAACTGTTTTGCTTAACCTAAAACACTAGGTTCAACATCATATACTAGGAAAAAGCTGAGCTTTGTGAGGGTTCGCGTAAATTTTCTAACTGGTATCTAATAATTTTGAGGGCTATGTGACATTGTCGCTTTCCCGCTAAAACTCTGCCGTTATTTTACAACCTGATTCTAGTGGTGTTATCTAGTATTAAGTAGATTAACTACGATGTATTTGAGTATTGAGTTAAGTTCTGTTGAAGCAATGTTAACTCTTTGGTTTTCTAACAGATGGCGTTAGTTGTACAATTACATTCTGTCTAATGAATACAAAGTTGTTAATAGATTATTATATTTATGCACGAAAACGAATTAAACGTAAATATGTCAAATAAACCATTTTATATCGAAAAATACCGCCCTGTTTCATTATACGTTTCCGATTCATGCGTTCGGATTATTTCTGTAACACAACGTGTTGTATTAAAACCAGGGTAATTTTGTTTATGTAACATCATAAATAACAAGGGTGGCGTAAGTTTTAATTAGAAGGCCGTGATATATTTTAGTGAGCATTGCGATAAGGCTCTCACGCGATATGACGAACCTTTTGTTTTGTCCTCGACACTTTTTGACTCGAGCCTGAATTAGAAAGTGCACGCTATGGAATTAATCGCACCTAAGTTTTGACTTTGGTGTCGTATCAATATTTTAAGTAACGTATTTGATATTTTTGTAATAGGATGCTTTAGTTAGTTTTATAGATGTTTAATTATTTGTATTAAGTATGTTTGTTTCTTTGTAGTGTTATAGATACTGCCAGTCGAGTTTTCTTATTTTTGTGAGTATAATTAAATACTTGACATTTATCAAAATTCAGTATAGCTTTAACTTAATTTCTAATAAATAAATAAATAAAAGAGGAGGAAATATGATAAGTGATCAGTTATCATTTCGATGCCCATTTAGTATATAAAACTATATAGAGTAGGTTAGCAATTAGTTGTTTGAATTTTCAATAGTGATTGTGTATTCAGGTTATTAAACATGTATAAGTTTTAAACTTATTTAATAAATTACCAAGAATACAGTCTCTACGTAAACTGTCTTGGAAATTTTAAAAAGATTTGTATCTACTATATAAAATGCGGTGATTTAAGAAACAGACACTTCGATTAGATAAAACGGATGGCTCAACGGATGACAGCAAATCACCTGCATCAATCATTTTAGTAACTTCGACCTTTTGGATCGTATTTTTGTAAGTCATATTTCATATTGTTGTACTGCTTAGATTTTGGTTTATTTGGTCTAAATAAATGTTTTCTAGATTAAAAATGTTTAGTTCTAAACTTTATTAACGTACCACTAAAAATCGCACGATGCACACCATATTGTAATGCGCCTTACACATGATTATAATGTGTAAGGCGCATTACAATATATTAGGACAGCCCTAAAAAAATAATTTATTACATAATTAGTGTCTGCCTTCGCCGGGAATTCAACCCTAAACCTCCTATTTCACAGGCTACAAAATACTCATACGATGTTTATTTATCTTTAAACAGTATCACATCGAAATAAAATAAAAATCATTTTCTTGACAAAGTTTCAGCATTCAGAAAATAGTCCCCCACTCAAATCACCGACAAAACTACGTCGTAGATCCACTACGTTACTTCGAACTAAACAGAGTCGCTAAGTAGTTTTTGCAATCATCATAACAGGATGGCTTTTTTCTCCCAGACAAACATAGGATTTAACCATTTGGTACGTGGTACATTAGTTAGTATTGCATGGGCTGGGTGCTTGTTATTAGACCGGTACCATAAACAATGTTGCTAAGAATATATAGCTGTTTATCTCTAAAGAAGTAGTGATATCTGAGTGGTTGAATGCTGGACTTCCGACCCGGGGGCCGAGTTCAAATCCTGCACGCATAATTAAGAAGGCTCAGCGATTGTTAGTGATTTAGATTTTGAGTTACCACTACCAGCTGACTAATCAACATTTTTAATTACATACTGTACTAACTGGACTAACCAACCTTGTCCCGATTGAGTCTTGTTCTGTGCCGGTCACCGTTGTCATGGGCTGTGGGTGGTGGAAGGGTGCTGCTGTATGATCGTTCGCTATCATAGTTCATAATAAAATCTATAGTTTAACAAAATGTTTTATAAGTTTTACTCATTGATCATTATCTCATCGTGCTCGTACCAAGATAGCATGGTAGCTGATAGTTTATACTGGCAATGCATTGGTGATTATCGGTGTCATACAATTGTGTGGCACATCTGCTCATTTGTCGGCCAAGTGCATAAACCAATATTTGATTGAACAGCACATTGGGACGGTGGGATTGGGAGTGTATTGAGGAATTTCAAAGTAAATAGGGAAGAGACGAACAAACCTACACCTCGTCAACGACATTACAGATCGCATCACGTTTATTTACAGGACTTCCCCGACGTTTATAGACACGCTGGGGTATTTATGTTCTTTTAATGGCCTCGCACATTACCCGCGCTACACAGGGAGGAATATCACGATTGTTGTTATTTACTGCGAATCTTGGCTGTATACATTGTGGCTTCAACCCATTAATTCATTCTCCCACTGCCCTAAGGTTGACTGGCAGAGAATGCTCTTAGCATTAAGTCGGCCTTTTGTTCCATTACTTATGTACGGTTCAATAAAATATATAATATAGAATAAATAAATGATCCATTAGAATACGGGTCCCTCTTAACTAAAGTGGCCTAGAGCATACTCCACTACGCTGCTCCAGTAATAATTGGTGGTGGGGTTAGAGATTAACCCATGTGTCAGAAGTTTTTGTGGATATAGGTATGTTTTATATGGATATAGATATATTTTACGTGTCACTCACCTTATTTATATATAACCATGTTATTTAAGTAGGTACAACAATTGAGATATTATTTTCTAATACATAGTATCTCAATGGGTACGACTACAATATAAAATCACATTTAAGTAGATTTTTAAAGTAAGTTTCGATACAAAAGGTAATGCTGATGTTAATATTTTCATTTCTAAAACGAACTAAAATGTTAAATAAATTGAAAAACATTAATCCCAAAAAGATTTTTGTGTTCATTTTTGTTAGTCCTAGTGAGCCACACCCATATTTTGAAAAGCGATGTAAGAGCAAAGTGATAAAACACGACGACGAACGTATAAAACCACGAGCCAGAATTAATGCGTTATGGTCATTTCATCAACATCTTCGAGTTCACTACACCAGTAAAATTGAGCTGGAAATACGTCGCTAGTCACGACTACCCCAATTAATGAGGGTACCATTCAAGATATCTTGCCTCCGGTATTAGACCTTTACAATCTAGTGCGAACATAAATTGTGATAGAGGGAGCTCGGGGCTTGTTTAATTTCACGACTGAATAAATCCAAATGTTATACCGCGGGGACCGTCCGTCTGGTCACGTTTCCGTTGTCCCATCCATAAAATTCTACTAGGTATCCCCGAAATTACCAGTCAGACCTCCTGTTAAGTTATTGCCTCTTGGTTTGTTATCTGCTGATAGACATATTAAGCTAACATTTACCTTTACTTTAACGTTACCTACATTACCTTCGTGAGACGGGAATCGTGAAACAAAATTATAATATGATTTGAATAATTAACGTATGTTCTCTGATAAGTAAACTTACCATCCTAGTCCCGATTTGAGTCTTGTTCTAGGTCGCTCAAAGTTGTCAGCGGAAGGTGGTGCTGCATGCTCGTTTGCTCATAATTCAATAAAAAAATTGACGGCATGTATGCCGCAATGGTTATCATGCCGGACCGTTACACCATTCGGAGGGTCCTAGTTTCGACTCCCAGCGAGATGGAAATTTGAATGATAAGTTATATGTTGTGGATTTTGTGTGTTGTCCATGGTACCCGCATCACAGGGAATGCTAGTAAGTTATAATAGTAAGTTATATAACACAATACTGCTACTAATAAGCGATCGTATTGTATCATTCATTAGGGTCAATACTCAAGAACCAAAGGTCAGGAAAGGTTATTGGTCACTGGTACGATTTGAGTAACAGTCGTATATTTTAAATACGCATTATTACATGTATGATAGGATTGTTAACAATTTAATGACCTTTATCGCACCCGTGGCAGACCCACAGGAGAATAATTTAATGAAAATTTAATTTTAAACGCTCTCCTCTGTTTTTAATATGATAGATGCTAAACTTTGGCAGACATTTACAGCACAGTTCTAAGTCTCGTTATAAATAAAATATGTATGTTAAATAACTTGTACAATATGAGTTATATTGTACCAGTATTTAGATGGTATTAAAAGCGTCTTATAACATAAATTTTAATGTTATTTTTTTAAGTATTACTTTATTGAATTCATAAATCCGGTTCTCGGAATTCGAATAGAATACTCTCATAGGCTGATGTTGTGTACTTTGTATAGGCAAAAATTAAGCAAGGGAGATTGCTTCGAGGGTCAATATTTTGGTAATATTCATCAGCTTAGTAACATATTTTTTCTGTCAGTAATAATTGATATTTTTTCTATTAATTTGCTAGCCTAGCCTCTTAGGCAAGGAAATTAATAGGAAAAATATCAAGCTACTTATAACATATCTCGTACAATAATAACCTGTGTTATTGTTTCGTTGCGAACGATTGCTTCCCAGGAAATATAAATCGCTGATGTTGGCACGCAATATATTTTTATCGGCAAATATGAAACTGTTGTATTCATCAGTTTATTAATAGAACGCTATAATGGAAGGATCATGGTGTGATGGGTTACACAAACATCGGAGGCAATGGTAAATTATTGTGGAGAAATAGTCAAGATATGGATTTATTGCCCTTTAATTTTAAATAACATTACACACTCATAGCCCCACATTAGGATTTCCTGGATGCCATGAAAAACACACAAAGACAAAACATTACCTCAAACCAAGACAAATTAAATGTGACACTCGGAGACTGCCGCGGTAAAGCTTACATAGCATTTTTTATCAACTTATGCAATTATAATTATTTATTTATTTTTATTTTTACTATATTCCAAGCATTTTTTTCATATTTTCTTACCTTTTATACCTTTCCTGGACTTCCACCTGTAAACGTTATTGATCGCTCTATGTAAATGTAAGACGTATGAGAGAATTTTTATTATTGGGAGAATTTACTAACGTAACAGAACCAAAAAAATATAAGATTTTTTGTCCGTTTCGCTGTACTGTAAATAATTGGTATAAGTAATAACTGTATAAGTTAAAGAAATTTTAAGTGCTCTTTACAGTTGAAATGTATTTTATCATTCGTTGTAGTCGATGCCTATGATTCATATTCTTTTTTCTAGTGGGACTTTCACAGTTTAAATTTTATATTACTTACTTTAATGCAGTACCTAGATAGATATAAGCTTACCTTGATAGCATATTAGTATCTATATTTAAACTGTAAATCTGACTGATAAATCCGCAAAACTGTGCATTATTTACTCCCACTTACTGTGAGAGGCAGCTAGAGCCCAGAACCCCACCCTTGAACTAGGATACCCTTGTAAAACACCTGAGGTCCGGGGATCAACATTAATTTGACACATAAATCGCAACGGGATCGAACTCGCAGCACCAACCAAATCACCAATCAAAACGATAAACTTTCATAAAGTGTATGAAGTAGCAGGTCGTTTCGGTGGATACTTTAAATTTTTTTCCTATGCAACGTTTATTATGAAAAAGTAACTGTAATATTATTCACAAGTAGGGTTGATGAACGCATAAAAGTCGGGGAAAATTACTTTACGGTAAACAAGAGAGGGACTTGGAACGGGATATTAGAGCTTGATGTAAGTGTACCCGGTAAATTTGCACAATATCTCACGATAGAAAATGACAGAATAATCTTCGTTGTTGAAGAGATATTCAAAATGGTCAGGTTTTAAGCGCTTTTATTAGCTTCGCCTAAGTAAACATTTGTTTTAATAAATTACGTTTCGTACACAAATTAAGAACACTTTTATGTACTCATTATAGGACTATTTTCACAAGCATTGATAGTAGCAAAAACCGACTTCAAAAAAGGAGGAGGTTTTCAATTCGACTGTATTTTTTATGTTTGTTGTGTCCCCTTTCAATTTGGTCCACTTCGAAAAAATTTTGAAGTCGTTTTTTTACTAGTAAGATTATTCCTATACCATGTAGGTATCTTAGAGAATTTAACAAAGTATATAAAGTACGTATAAGAAATGATTGTTTTTATTAGTAAACTTTACGAGGAAACCTGTTCGTGTACCTACGAATTTTCCATGTTATTAATTATTATCAAGAAACGTGAAGTCCGCTAATTCTTCGGCCAGCGTGGCGATCTAATACCATGACTATGGCCAGTGCTAGAGCGTAGACACTTGAGCCCAATAGTGGTGCAACTATAGTTAATATTATTCTTCTAAACCTCAACCCGCAATAAAATACAATACAGTATTGTGAAAAGTTGTCTCAATTCAATACAACCCCCTTATTGAATATTTACTTTGTCGAGCTGGTCTTGTAGCTTTATGTCAGTTTTATTGTAGATATTGCCCGGGGAGGTAATATTCCAGTGTAAAATTAGTTCGCGTCGTTCTCGTTTTTCAGTAGTGAAGATAAATCTATTTCTATTGCGACCTTTTTGTTGCGATTTCGCTTTGTTAAGTTTGATATTACGCAGATTTAAACAATGACTTATTCACTATTCAGGTGTTTTTTATCGCAAATCGCAGTATAACTTATGTGTTTGTTATATTAAGTATGTTTCGTATGAAAAATTGTAAATGGTATATCGTTTACAGTCATGAGCCATATTTTAGTGTAAATTGTTTTTGAATGTGGGGCAGTATTCCAGGCAGGACCAATATGGTCAGTACCACCAATCTGGTGGTTGTTTCCGAATCCTATCGCCTCTTGCGACATCCTAGTCTGCCGGCATGGCCATGGGGTCAATATTGTAGGCCGTTTCAATATGACCAAAAGCCAAAACTAAACTCAAAACTCAAAGTTAAGTAAAGTATGTTACAGTTATTTTGAAACTTTTCTAATACGAGTACATATAATTTCAGAGTGTTATGAGAAAGATTGAGTAAGTATGGGCAGGTAACTAAAAAATAACGAAATAATAAATAAACATCACATTTCCTCTCAAGTTCGAAGAGGACCGGCAGAAGCAATTTTTTCAATCGGCTAACTTTTATGGCGCAAACAGTAAGTGCGGATTTACAGCTAAAGCCCGCCTTTGGAACTCGGAAAATTTCACTTAAGAAACAAAAGTACTCTAATAAAAGAAGAACAATCATAAAAAGGAAATGTAAGGAAGCTTTCTGTAAAGTAAGAAACGCCACAGAATGGGAAGTTGTTATGCCGAAACATCTGAAGCCCCACCCTTGATGTATGTGTCAAAGAAAGTTACCTTTCATTTCAATCTCGGATCACACATTTGGCTTACGTAACAATTCAGTCTACGTACTTAAATAAATGTCAATTATTTTTCTGACTTTTTTACATTAAGAAATCAATAATAATTATAATAAAAAACTAAAAATACGTGGTTACTAGTAACAACACTAAAAGGAGACTCTCGTCATCGAGACCGTCATCGATACCTAATATAACTCGCGAAATATAAGCAAATCCAATTTTACTCTGCACTAAGAGCAGGACAGTATATTTTTATTCTACCCTATTCTATCTAAATTTAAGCCTAGTTTTAAGTGATCTTAAGTGAGCCCAAAACTTCTGACTATTTTTGTCCAAGAAATCTAGCAACCTGTCCATTCGTAATTGAAGAACGCAGACTGAATCTAGTTTCGCCTGGAATTGGTTCAACTTAGTTAACACCTGTGACCATCGTGGCATAAGGCCTTTCTATGTAAATCAGCTGTTGACGGCTGTCTTGTTAGCTAAGCTCGTAATTAACGCGGAACCATTTTGCGCTGAATGTGTGTCTAGTGTGTTCATGGTATGAGTACGTCACAGCAAATAATGGGTTAGGTATTAAGTTTGACGGGTAAAATTTTGGTGAACATGATTTTGAACACCTAGTATATTACTAGGTGTCGGTCACATCAGAGTATTTACAGGTTATTATGATATTCACACCGTTAAAACGAAAACCTATTATCAGGATATAAATTATCCTATGTAGGGTAGGGAGGGGCTAGTTGAGCATAGGGGTAAGTTGGGCAATCGCAATATCTCGAAAACTATACACCGCACGCGATGGCTTCAAATAGCGAAAAGAAGGGGTCGCGGGAGGGGAACTCATAGCGCGACCACCAGTGGTGACTTGTCGATCGAGTGAGATACGAGCTCGCATTGTTTATTTTGTGACTAAAAAGTAAAATAATTGTAAACCGGAATATTTCGTCTGTTCTAGTCAAATATTATCCGTTTTCAATTAGGTAAGTGTTAAACTTGCATATATTTATTGTACTTTTGATATATATAAAAATTCTGCGTATAATTGTAACTGTGTTTTCATAACCTATGTTTTGTTTTAAAATTTCGGGTTGGGGCTAGTTGAGCTATAGTCGCTCAACTATCCCCACGATTTGTAACAAGAGTAATATAGAACTTATTTTTTTTAGGAAGATGCGGACATATAAAAGAAAATGAATTGGCTGATCTAACACATTTATTTTCCCTGGAAATTGTCCGCCCATACTCAAAGGCAGGCCCTAGAATAGCAACCAAAACTAACAGAAGAAAGAGAGAGACTGAATCTGATCCTAGTTTGAGTCTACTTTGTTGTTTTGTCACTAAAAGTCTATAAATAAAAAGTTGATTGTCAAACAGAAATTTTATTCCATGTCTAGTTAACATTGAACCCATAGGTTGGCTATATTTTCTAAGTGCTCAATTTGCCCCATACCCTTGCTCAACTTACCTCACCTATGGGGTACGTTGAGCATAGATGACATTCTATATTTAAACAGCTGTAACTTTTAAATTGGGCTTGTTAGAAATAAATTACTAAGGTCGCTTTTGTAAAGGAATAAATGAGTTATCCATCAGTATGCATAACATGACATTAAGACTTATAGTTGATTTGCTATAACAGCTCAAGTGAAAAATTGCTCAACTAGCCCCTCCCTACCCTACCTACTTTTCTTGGGTCTCAAACTATCTCCATACTAAATTTTATCTCAATCAGTTCAGCGGATTAACCGTGACAAGGTAGCAGACAAACAGACAGGCAGTTACTTTCACATTTATAATATTAGTATGGATTTGATCATTTACAGTACTTATTACCGTTACAATATCTGTTAAGAAATGTCAAATTCATGAATCTGCCAATTCCTGCATCGAAATGAGCGGTCTATCTAGTGTCGTGTGTGTCTTAATAATTCATAAAGCCCTTCCGAGGAGTCGGCTGAATATTCACAGTATTATGTCAACTAATTCAATGGTGGTCGTGCTTCTAAGTTACGATACCATATGTTGTCAGAAACATGTCGCTGCTATAATGGAAGGGCCATACAATAGACCTTGGGTTGACAACTCTGACACTCCACATATGCACAAGATTTATGTGCAAGTATAGTGGAAGCCGCGGATAATCTTATCATGCGGCATCCGCTTTCAAATAGAGAGCTTAGGAGGTACCTGTCCTCTACGCATCCACATTAAAAAAATGATTTAGTAGTTCCATTTATTGCTATTTGGGTTGTAATTTTATTTATAGGATATTTCTTTGGGATAGCTCTATTATTTCTATGTTTTGAAACGGTTGGAATGTGTGAACTAACAATAATTCGTACATTACAAAACTGAATATTAATGATATTGTTTATACCAATGTAGATATTTCTGTATTGTTGTTTAAATCAATAGTATATTTGCTTATTTGGTACAAAAACACAAAAAAGAATACATTTCACGAGTAAATTTACTGAGACTTGTTGGGACGTGTTTCTAGCGAATGAAAACACCGCTTCAGGTGGAATTGTATCACAATGTTATCTCTCCGTTCTGAGTGCGACGAGGTATTCGATTTCGGACACTGAACGCGGCGACTTTTTAAAATTACAGTTTAAAAATACTTAAAAAGAACGCGCTTTATTTAAAAAATCGATAGGGAAATCTGTAATGCGTCTAATCAACCTTTAATTTTTAATAACACGGCGGTTTTCAATATTCTATTTATCTAATATCTCCAGTTAAGTTAGCATGTAAGTAATAACAAGTAAAACTGTTCACTTTTTTGGACCTAACCTTTAATGAACATAATCCTATAATTTATAAAGAAGACTTGGAGTTTTGTTAAAAAAACACGGGTTTATTTAGATAAACTAACACAACCAACTTCAGAATGCATGAATGTTTTTGTGCAGAATTCACATCACGTTTGCAGCGATAGCGCCACCTAAACGCTCAGGTTACCTGCTGACGTTGCAGTTTCGTTTTATGACGTCACGTTTAGCTATCCACCGTGTAACTATAAATTAGGATACACTTCAGACAAAACACAAAATACCTGCATCCTAGCTCTGTATAAATAAATTCTAGCAAATTCTAAGAGGTTTGTTTTTATATTATGTTTTCACGTTTCCCTTTTGTAATCCCTTGAAGTTCTTTATATTATGTTGGTGTATATGTATGTATAACATTCATATCAGCACCCTCAGATATCTGGACTAACCATCCTACATTTTGTGATCCTCGTCCCGATTTGAGTCTGAATTCTGTGTCGGTCACAGTTGTTGTCAAGGGCGGCAGCGGAAGGGTTTAAAAAACTAATTATCACCTATTCACACCTGACCAGTACGAATCTCTTTTGTTGGCATAGACAAAGAGGAATACGTATTTACAATTCTACATAACAAACATGTAAGTTTTGTATCATGTAACATGTAAGTATCTGTCACAGTATAAATGTCCGCAGTCATTGGGAATCGAATCCAAAATTTTTCGATTGTGAGGCAGAATCACAACTGACTGAATTAATATAAGTCTATAACCCATATATCAACTTGTACACATAATATGTACATAGGTGTTTTAAAAGTCAACAATGTTAAAGACATAATTATAGTCTTAAGCATTACTTTGCGGATACTTGTTATTAAGTTATTATACTGTACTTTGTTGCTTGGCAAGTAATAGTGACAAAAGTTGTGTGGACGAATAAAAAGCGATTGAATGATATTAAGTCATTATAAATTCTGCGTCTCAATGTCGTGCAGCAATCAGTAGCGAAGTAAACGGCTCCCGATTTAGTTCCTTTGGTAAAGAAGTGGACGTAAAATAATAATATGATTTTATAGATTATGGTATACATATAACATATAAAACAGAAATTCTAAGAGACACTTGCCCTTAACAAAATATAAAACAAAGTCATGTAAATTTTGTAGGAATAAATACTCGGGCACTTTGATTACTCAATTAGGTTATTTTCCGTGGTCATTCCGTTCCGTACAAGTCAAATTAGTTGTAATGTTTATGGCACGAAATTCGATCCCCAAAGCGAAATAAAGGTCCTTGAGACGTTACAGCAACCAGTAAATCGACTTGTTTATTTCCTCTCATTGCCCTCCCTCAGCCACTTCATCTTCACTAAGTTCCAATTAAAATCCAATGTCAGGAGCACATCTGAACGCGGGGATTGTTCACCGACATATTAGCAGCTATAATTTAAGGATAATGTTCGTGTAATTTTGCCAAGAGCCAAATCTATGGCCCCTAATAAACGCGAACGAACCTCTCTTATACAATTATTTAGGAAAATTACTGCTTTACATGATACCCCTGATGAAATTACAAAAACACTGACTTTGCGGAGCGCCTATATTTGACACTTTAATTTTATCGTAATAAGGTTTCATTAAGTTTCTGCTAGATAGTAGTTTGAAATCTTAAGACCGTTGCCAGGATCATATTATACTTAGGTAATCATTTTTAATGCTTATAAGAATATGGAACAAAATATTTGAACAAATTTTATTAATTACTTATAACTTTCACCCACGCTTCGCTTCGAGAAACGTACACGTCATGTCTTACTAAGATACTACGACCTTACAGTTACACTCAAATAATAGTAATTGTTTCAAGTATTAACGTTGTTAGTTCCTAGACAATAAATATCAAGGATAGGTATTAGTTATTGACTTATAACCTTCCCTAGTAGATTTCTTAATAGCAAACAATATCTGAACATAATGTAAGTTAAAATGAGTTATTGTCCTCTAAGCATATGAAGCCGCAGCGAGATTGCAATGGCAGCGAAAAGGGTGGCATACTTTCGTTGTAATCAGGGCGAGGTGAGTAGTGATACCGGGATTAGTCGAGATGAAATTATCTGAGGGTGCATTCCACTCGGCTGCTAAGGCAAATTGAATTTTTTAATAAAATCTGGAATGTAATTTTCACTCGTGTCGGAATTGTTTTGCTCATTCCACACCGTTTGCATAGCAATGTGAGTACTAGAAATATTGTAATTAACGTATTACATTATTTCAAAGAGAATTTTTGTTGCTGACTTTTATTATGACTGTTCTGTATAATTCAATTTTTCATCTATATTAATAGATAATATGTATTATAATTATAAAGGCGTAGTAAAAGTATTTTTTATCTAAGACCGTGGAAACTATCCACCTGACGTTGAAAATTATTTCATCTATATTTAGAATTGACCTTCAGGGTGGTCTTCAATTTTATGTTATTAAATTAGAGAACTTCTAATGGAGCCCTATTTTGTAACGTAAGTCAAAAGTAAAACTTCCGAATAAATACGTTTTTTAACGAAACTTGACATAGAAAATTTGTAAATCTTTACGAGACCGGTAGAAAAGTCAATGATGGTATACGTAAATATAAGTAGTGTTATTTACCAATAAAAAACTTTTCAAAAACATTTTACATAACATTCTGTGTAAATAATTTTTACTCTTAATTTTTAATTACATATTTTACTGACTGAAAAACACATTTTTTATATTTACAACGAAAGGTAAAGGTAACCTAAAAGAAAAAACAAGCAAGACGATTAACTTGAGATCAAGACATTACTATATTGCATAGACCATCGTTGGCGTTCGGCTACCATTCAAGACATCTTGAGCTGCAGTTTGCTAACGCTTGTAACGACAAAACTTCGTGATAACCGATATCTTCTAAATGGCTAAGTTGTTTTAGCGGCAGCATCAGGTGAATGTCGTTGACCTCTTACATCTACGGAGTAATTACCACTATTAGACATTGCAGAAGCCTTATCTAAGAAGTATTCCGCGCTATAGTGCAATTTTTACGCCAAAAAATTAACATGTTCCTTTAATGGGATGTGTTTTTTTTCTTGTATAATTTTTAGTATCAGTAGTTAAAGCGGCTGTGGTGATACTTTATAAAAAAGCTAGTTTCTATGCGTTTTAAAAAATATAGCCCTGTGGTAAACTGTTCGTTTCGCTTCCGAAAAATTCTTAATTACGCTTAGGTACAACTACTTCTTAATTACGTTATTCTTAATTACGCTTAGGTACAACTACTTCTTAATTACGTTATTCTTAATTACGACAGCAACTTACATAATAATGTAAAGAATATAATCTCAGCATTTCATTGAATATATAGGTTCACTGGCATAAAATGCTTTTGGCATTAAGTCCGCCTTTTGTTCCATTACTTGTGTAAGGTTCATTATAAAATAAATAAATAAATCTATAAAATTTTCGGCTGAATAATCTGAATTGAGCCAAGGTCATTTATTTTGTTACGTTCTTTAGACTTAACATTTATTACAGAATGTCTTTGTAAGAAGGATCGTTTTCAGATGAGATTAAGACAATAAATCCCGTCCAAATAAATTGATGAAACACGAAGCACCATCAATATCGGAATTCTCTGAACCAGGGCTAATACCTTAGATGATAATATTAGAGCCTAACGAACTCTGAACAATCAGTTAACAAATCGTCTAGACAGGTCAATTGTGAGGTGAAGTGCGTTCTCAAAGTTCTAATAGCACTAAAATTATTAGTAGGTAATAATTAGTAACAAAAGAGCAGACAAACCATCTGATGGTAAGTGAGGCTATATAAGAGAGTAGACTAGCCTTGGGGATAGAACAAAGAGTACATTACCATTAAACTCCGGTGTTTGTGACCAACTGAAATGACGGATTAATGCCAATAAATATAAAATCTTTTTTGCAACGCATACTGTTCCACTGCCGAGCTCGGGTCTCCTCCACAAGGTGAGGGGACACTTCACACATCTTTGAGATCATTAAAGAGAACTTTCTAGAGGTGCAGGATTCTTCAAGATGTTTTCCTTCACCGAACTCAGCTATAATTAATTTCTAATAAGCGCATTAATAATAATTGGGAAATCAGAGGTGCGTGCAGAATTCAAATCAAGCAATGTTCAGGAGTACTACGATTACGTTCAAATCACTAGATTATAACTGAAATATGGCTAGAAATATTGCCAACTTATAAACCCGCCCTCGCTTTGCTTCGGGGAACATGTCCCTTAGTAACCATTATTAGGAAAATGTTAAGCGTGATTCTATAAAATGACATATTTTTTTACTTGTAAACTGATTTAAATAAAACAAACATTAAATGTTAAGTCAATCTTACCGCAATATAATACTGAAAACCGGTTGAGCCATTTCTGAGATTAGTACGTGCAAAACCACATACAAACAGGGATACATTCTAAAAAACATTGTTTTGGGTTTTATTGCAATAATTATTGCACTTATTATAATAAGAGTATAGGCCCCATAATAGTATTTTTCTTATATCTTCAATGTATAGACAACGATAAGTTATAAATTTATTATGTTTATATGACCGTGATATTCAAATCTTCTCCTTTTTAAATTTATCACCAAAATCCTCTAGATAAAGATAATGTTCACAATGACGTCATAGAGCTCGGTGTCAATCAATAAGCGATCAGGATGACGAGGGTGCGTGTTAGGATTATAGTATTGGAAATCGTGACTTGCGAAGCTAAGAAATTTACTGACGTCAGAACTCTAACTGGAAACTCGTCTCCCTTAGAGTACAAATACTCTGTATATTTAAAATGTACTTTGTGCATTTTTGTCATCAAAAAGTTTTACAACAGTGTAGGTATGCAATATTTATTATTTAATTTATTAGGAATTTTGTTAAACTTAACTCATTTGTTGCTTATGCTCATAATTAAATTTTGTTCAACGGATTTCTTTACTTACATATTTAAAACATTTCAGACATTTTTACGTACCTAAAAAAGTTATTTAAAAAGTTCGTGCAATAAAATGTGGCATCTTATTGCACGAACCTTATTTTTTTATTCTGAGTTTTTATCTATTTTAATACCTGTTAATAAACCAAATCTATTAAACACATATCTATCATTTAAATATACTATAACTTAGAAAGGAAATTCTGTTAATACAATTTTGCGATTAAATATGGTTTCTTATTTTATGTTACGGAATATTTTGAACAATCAATACATATATGTTTATAATTTTATTATTAAAACTAGTACCATCAAATTTAATTGATTCGCAATATATTTTAAATTAATAATTATAAGTTAATGCTGGACTACAATCCCACCTAACGGTAAGCAGTTATGTAGTATTTTTCATTGCACTAACTTTATATAAGCCTATAATTATACTCTTGATTTGAAGACACCCAAATAATAATAAAACGGGAACACTGGCATTTTATTCCAGTCTTCCCCGGTCAAATGTTGATAAAATCGCGAATACAATTCGTAATTGTTTGTGTTGTAAGATAAAATAAATTGACAACGTCATTCCCTCCTTCCGATCCCGTAACGTGCGAGCTAACAGATTGACAAAGTCACTGTCTCCAACATCCACACCCGTATGTTACATAAAGCTAACAGATTGCACGCCGTGAGCCCCGGACATAGTTCTCATCCCCGTGACAAGTGAAATAAGAGGATTTTCCATATAAAACGCTGGGTGCTCCTGAAATCATAAATAAACTTTCGTGTTATTACTCAAGCTGTTTGGGGCCAGAGATATGTTACCGAACTGAACATGTGAATACCTGAAAACGTGTTTGAGCTCCTGTGTTTATTTTGGTATTTGACACTTATTTCATATAAACTAGCTACTTGGTTTGTAAAACAATTCTTTCATTCACAAATACATTTTAGCGAATGAAACAATTGTTTATTAGTAGGTATAAACTACTAAAGTTTATAACGTAGGTACATACACTACAACTATGTCTTACTCGTGAATGACTCTATCCATCATTATAATGTATACGGGTACTCACGATTTCGAATTGTTTTACCGATATTTCGACCCAGTTATAATGTTTAGTGTCCGCGATAATATCAGTTTAAAATTATAATGACTCTATCCATCGACAAAACTGGTTTGAAAATCCGTACAGTAAATTTTGAGCTTAGTACGTGCTAAAAGACGCAAAAAGATCTTATTTTATATATGCATACTATGTTGTGGTATTCTCATATCTGCCTGTGTGTGTGTACATACATAAATTACAAAAACTAGAAAAACAATAATTAAATCCGTTGTCTTATAAATCATCTATTCCTTAGACGTCTTGGAAATCGTTCTAGATGCCCTTCATCTGTAGTTAAACTGATTTACAGACTTTTCTAAAAATTTTAAGTATACTTGTTTAATATGGGTATGGTAGTGTTTAGTATTGTGAAGGATTCCTCAACCAAGTAAAGGCCGTCCACAAGTTAAGAGTGCCAAACGTTGTAGCGGTATGCGGTTGCAACTTGTTTAAACCACTCCCACGATCCCTGCCAAAGCTCTCAGTGGTTTGGGCGATATTTATATCGCTACAGAACTGTTAGGCTTAGCCTTTACAAATACCGTAAGTCTAACATCAAGAGATTTCAAAACTTTGAGATCATAAACAAATGTTCTGCCGTTCAAAGGGTCCTGGATTCGATTCCCAGCGAGGCGGAAATTTGAATGATGAGTTCAAATTTCCGTTCTCGGTCTGGGTGTGTGCTTGTCTTTGTTTGATGACTATAGCACCCACGACGCAGGGAATCCTAGTGTATTTACCCTATGAATTTGTGACGTTTTGATTTAATAATTTAATATCTATGAAAACGATTTAATTCAATGGATAACTATAGATAATTGATTTGTTAAAACTATTAAGCTCAGGCCATGACTTGTAAACAATGGGAAAATTTCAGAATTTACGGCTTTAGTTTCGGGATAGAAAAGCAATCAAGAAGCCATTAACAAAGTAAGTGTGGACAACGACGCTTAGGCATTGCCACCTGCTCGCCTTCATGGATTTAATGGCCGCTTGTCCATAAATTTTACGACTATTGCTGTTCACCGTTCACCTCATGGACAGTCGCTGGTGAAATTTTACTGTTCAAGCTTTCAGTTGATTAAAAACATTTGTTTTGACGGCAAGTTCATGTGTCGTCAAATTTGTCGCTTCCTTTTTTCTATGAGGCGTTTCTTTGTGAACTTTTATGTTTTTAAGATGAAATAATATTTTTTCTGCTTTGTCGGTGTGAGCTTTAACTACGGTTGCGTGATGGGGGTTTTCTGAGTTCTAAGCCTAAAAATAATAATAAAAAGAACAGGTAACAAAGATCCAGACTTTGAAAACCTACAAATTATCTATCTTTTATAAATCAACATGGCAAATCCTTCAAAATTGTGTGACCAAACTTGCATTTTCTTCAACTAGATTTTTTTGCGATTTATTTATTGATACAACGAAGTCATAATGTTGGGGAGAATCATGACGGAATAAACGTTTCTTCTTCTTCTACATACAATGTTCATAGTATGGAACCCTCTCCACATGAGTTCAACTCGCACTTGGCCGGTTTTTTTTCACAACTCTTCAACGTCCACCATCTGAAATATATAGGTTTAAAGAACTTTATTTGTTAGTAAGCCCGGTGCGGGGGTGGTTGCTCAAAAAACATTCATGCGGGTATTACAGGATGCGTGTCCATTAAAAGATGTATGGTTTATTAGAGATTCTATCTAAACTGTCAACGCAAGTGATGCCTTTAGTATTACCACGGTAATACCGTGGTATTACTGATGTCCATGGGCGAAGGTGACTACTTACCATTAGTTGGTTCGTCTACTCAATGCTCAGCTGTTTATATAGGTGCTAAAAACGACATCTTTCCTACACCAGATCAATGATCGTGCATGTTTTATTGCGAAAATACTAAGCCTACTGACAGACGTGGGTCGACACTTATAGGATAAATTAATGCTTACAAGACCGAAGGAAATTTCCGAAAATTCAGCGTTCACTCGGTAGGTTGTCTCAATTAAAGTGATGTAAGATGCGTAATAAAGAGCAATTCGGCTGATTTATTGAAACATTCATTATAAACGCCCGCCGGAGGTTAATTGTAGGCTTACTGCTATGGGAGTCAAGGACCTGCGAGATGCTACGCTTTCAGCGGGAAATAAATTGCGGCAATAAGCACTAAGGCGTTCTCTGAACTTCAGTGATTAGCGAATCAATCCGTGTAATATGAAAACTGTACCTACGTATTATGCCTATATTATTTCTTATGTCTTATTTAAGTTGAAAACAGAGTGAATTGGCTTTAACTAAGTTAACCACTCCGCTAATATAAGGAAAGAGCCGTGCACTGCAGTGGGCTATTAAAGGGTTAAAGCCAAGTTAGTGCGTTCAACGTCAAGGACTGCGTTGCCACTTACCAACAGGTGAGATTGTTATCAAGCTAGTAACTGCTTTTTGTTAAAAAAGTTTAAAATATTTATTTATTTATTTATTAATTCTTTATTGTTCCAACAACTTGTGTTACAATAGCATTCTCTAACAGTCAACCTTGAGAAAGTGCAGAGGACAAAGAAGGCTATTTATATGTTATTGTATAAACTGAATATCTCTTTTTTAGTTAATTTTTTTATATAAAATTCACGATAATGATAATAATCTTGTGCGTACGAGTATTATTATTATTCTCCCGCATACCTCAGAAATAATATTTAATGTTCTTTTATTTAAGTTGGTTCACAAACAAAAAGATAGATTATGTCTATTTAAATCTCGTCCGAACATTTTTTCGAGTGTGGGCAGTAAGGCTTAATTTCCCCGAAGTGAAGCGAGGACGCTTATAAATAGAACCTACATAATAATTAAGCCAAAATATTACACCAATTTTATTACACTGTCATCTTGTTGGTATCTGCCTGTCAAGTGAAGGACTTTGGACTTGGTCTCTGCTGACAAGAACAAACAATTTTCGTAATGAAGTTTTTTGAAGTTAGTGAGAGTGTTTCGATTTAAATGAAAAATATCAAATTTGAAGCCTAGAGGCCTACTACTTCATCTTTTATTGAAATTATTGCCAATAATATTCACACTAAATTATAAAAAACTCACAATTTTGGTATGTAATTACAAATAGAGTTTCAGTGTAATAAAACCTTACACGTCTTCCGTTAGCATTAACGTGGTGCGAATAAAACAAGTAGAAGTAGATGACAGAAGAGGTGAAGTTTAAATATGTAATGGTGATTATATGGAGAAGTGCGTCGTAAAGTCCGAACGCGGAGGTGGAACAGTGACATTCAGCATATTCTCCGGGCGGGTTCAAATAAACTTTACTAGCTCTAAAACTTCCGTCCCAACTAAATAAGTACCTATTCTAAGAGAATTATGATTTGTCGGCCCCCAAAGAACGAAGCTGAATAAATTTTATTAAATCCGGGAGCAGTTTACGACCAGCCAACTCAGCAGTGCGCCCCACTTGGGTGAGTTGGCCATTTTAATATACGATAAATCAATATTAGCACCCGTTCGATGGAAGGTATTGATTCTAAACGCTACAAAGTAAACCTGACCACTTTGTGGCCCAGGATTTTAGAGATGATTACAAGCATATTTGTTTTATTTAACTTTGAATTGTTTAATTCGGATTAAAATGTTCACGTAAAATCATAAGGGCGCAACGTACATACCACACCGCGGTCTGAAAATTAGGAAATGTGTTTGATATACATTACGACAACTTTTAAAAATATATATTATCTTTAATTTTTTATGTTTATGTGCTCCAGAAGGCGTTATATTGAATTTTATGAGACGTCATACCTATATCAAGACGCTTCTAAGGATACCTCATTTACCGAATTATGATTACTAGTTAAGATAAGCGGGAACGAGGACTGAGATGGTTGCCTCTAAAATGTTATCTAAGTAATTTTAATTATTATTGGCAGTATCAACATCAAAACATATTTAAACCTGTCTCACATTGCCCCAACTTTCACAGTCAATACGTAACGACCTGGTCCTATAAAGAATCTATTCGATTTATCTCAACAAAATGTAATTGAGTTCTCTGACCGATATGTTATCGTTTGATTCACGGTAGCCCTCGGCGTGGTGCGGCGCTCTCGGCTACAGCTACCCCTTTCTACCGCAATTTGATCCCGAATTCTCCTTCCCTGCCTTTTACAGCATTATTTTTAAATTACCATCAGACTTGATGAGGATTTTATATTCTGTGACAATAATGCAAATGAGGGAAAGATGACCTTCTAGCTTTTAGATATAGAGTTTATAGCATAATTTGTGTTTAAAATATCGTCCTCTTTCATTGCCGTTCTTTTGTAAAAGCAAACTTCGCTTAGTCTTTCAATTTTTCCAATTGCATCCTAGACGGATTTCGTTGGAGTCAATCGACTGAGGTTTAAAGAATCGTATCATTAATAATTTCAGGGTGGCGCAGATGCAGTGCAAAAGTTGCTGACCAAGCCGACTAGTCACCAAGTGCCAGGACATAATTGACAGTAAAAGTTGGGCGTCACACGAAAAAGTAGATGCCGGGCAACTTTCAAGGAAGTTCAAGTCGTTACGGTATAAATTTTTGCTCAAACTGCCCCATTCATTTTATAACTTCGCCAGTCTACTTTTCCATGTGATATTTGATTTGTATTTTTTACCTTCCTTTTAAATAACATGACTGGCAGACAATTTATACTTAATAATATAATAATAAATAAATAAATGAATATATTAAGATGTGGAAATTAAGTATTAGTAGTTTCAAGAATTTCAGGACTTTTTTTGAACTTGGGGGTTTCGTATTTGAAGAATAGAAATATTATAATCTTATTTACCGTAATTATCTTAACGTTTCAAGGTATATAAGTAGCCAAATTACTAAGTATCATCTAAATCTGCCCAGTGATGTTTCGGACGGGCGGATAGAAAGACAATAATAATAATTATTAAATAAATATGTTTTGAGTGTTTTGACCTTTATATCGTTAATACAGAATGTACTATATACCGAATATAAGTTGGCCCCGTACAGTTTTTTTAATTATAGTACGGATTAGTAGTAATTAGATATCGTAACTTAGGAATTCCAACTTATTCCTTACGTTTATAAAGATTTATTACCTACCTATTTAGAATTACACCTCATAACTGTTATTGCGTCAGTAACACCATCTAATAATAGCGGTAAAATGTTTAAAATGTGTTTTTCTGTGGAAATATGATATGTATTACTGCATAAATCCCTCAAATATCTCTCTGTCACTCTGTTTTGACAAAAAATAAAACTGAAAACCCATTTTCGCATATAATATTAGTACAGATAATTTCAAATTTTATGAGAATCGTCGAGAGAGATTATCGTAGTTTTTACAGATTTGAGACGTCTTTGATCATAAGTATTACAAAGTATCACAGTTTGTATTGTCATAATTAATATTTATCCACGCAATGAATAAGTATAATTACGGAAAATTTATTGAATTAAATTAAAATTCGAATTAATTAATTCGCTACTATGATACTAAATTGCTTTAGTTTCTAGAAGCGATTAGACTGTAATAACTTTTGTTATACCTACAGATCAATTAATATTCCACCACGCCTATTTATTTAAATCCAAGTTTGTGAAAATGCTGTATAAACTTTGTATTTGTTCAGAACTAAATTGGCAAAAACACTTCGCTAAGCTAAAAGCTTTAGACTGGAGGAGTTGTTTTTAGAATGTATATTGAAATGAAGAACAAGAATATTTGTTTTTATTATCTTGTGAAGTGAAATTAGAAAACTCGTCTTACTTAGTATCGAGTTAATGGTACGATGGCTTTTGGAATAAAATACGGGAGAGATTTCAATTCGATTCAATTTTTGAGTAAATTCTGATTCAAACAGTATGGCTTAGGATCGTAGGTATTAGCTCAGATATTGCGGCTGTGAAAGCAAAAGGCATGATTTTCGGTTATTCTAACATACGAAAAATTTGAACAGTTTATCTATAACTAATTAATAATAATCATATTTTGGTATGATGAGAAGTGGAAAAAACTGAAATAAGTAAAAAAAGCGAGAATCGACAGTAGGAGGATGACCTCAAATACACTCAAAGTGGATATTGTGAATGGAAGTTTATTGTCAGGGCCGGTGAAGACGAGCATCGTCTTCACCGGCCCTGACAATATCACCATCATCATCATCCTGACATCATTCACCATTGATGACGTATGTCAGTCATCTGATACACATTGTGCTTCCTGTAACACAATAAGACGCATCGTACAACAGGAATTGGTGTGTCTGTATAAATGACAGAGGTTTGACCGCCTAAACAAACTTGGTCATATAAAATTATCTTGAGTCTATTACCTTCTCTAACTTCAGCTGTATGTTGGCTATCATCTTTCAAATGTCATTAAGATAGTAGGTACCTAAAAGTAAGTTAAATCACCACATTTATAACAACAAAATAATTATGCTCAATAAGCTCGTAAAAGCATTGTGACAAATAAATTCATATTTTCGTCATAGAAAACAAAACTTCTTAATACCACTGGTTTGTCGGCTTAGCGGCACAAATTCCACGTCGTGTAGAACCCGTTTAATCAGAATCTCAAGAACAATGGTGTAATCAGAAGTAATATAATTTCCGTCTTCATTATAATTCCATCGGGGGGACGAAATTACTCATGGCTCAGTGCAAATGAAAAGATCACAATCAGACTCCATTACGGAGGCTGATGAGTAGGCATTCAGTTATTTCTAAGACCAGGATTTGCTGTTTCATTCTTTCCAGCTCCCCTGTTTTTCATACGATGTCTACATCAGATAAGCGTGATAAATATCGTTCTGTTCATTTGTACGTAAAAGTACATCAATTAAACAATTTAAAGTGCTAAATGTTTCGAGCTATTCTTTATTATTGTTTATGTTAATAACATCCAGCATTGGCCTTCTCGTTTTTGGTATTAGAATCCTTATTTGCATCTCTTCAGTCGTACAAAGTGACACCCTATGACAACGATGGTGGTGGTGGGTCATCATTGTCTTCCTTGTAGATTTCAGATCGCAATCGCGTCTCCATCGTCTTCTATTGATGCGACAAAATATTCATGGCGTTTTGTCTAAGTTTGCCATCTAAAGGCTACGTTGCCACTTAAGATCAGGTGGGATCGTAGTTGGAAGCGCTAACTTAACGAAATAAAAATAAAACTTTTGCTAACATTTGTATATAGTGAATTATTTATTGGTTAGTAAGTCAATTTTTCGATAAATTAACGCTCAATCGAAGTTTTCATTCTCTTAATGGATGTCACAATCCCAAATATGTCTACGCAGACTATGGGAGCAATATTCTGTTATTTGTAAGCAACAACAAAAAGGCAATAGATCTAATATAACGACATAAATAGTTTGTTCCTTCTGAAGACGGAGCTGTTATTCAAATGTTTCATTATTGGAACTTTGTTTAGATCACGTAGCACTGTAATTGGCTGATGGTAAAATCCATTAACGTACGAAGATTAATGAAAGACAGCGCTATTAAATTTATGTATATGGAAGATAGAGCCCCTTGGCTGTTTTTACAAGTCGCGTCGTAAAAAGGACGATGAAAGTTATGAGGGCAGGGGAACTCTCGTAAATAGCGAAAAGGGAGAATGGGGATAAAGGAATAATATATCAATACGAATCTTTAATATTTGCACGACGGTACCGTAAATCACATCGAATGAGACCGAGCCATAAATCAAGCGGTTTTCTTTACGCGGTTTTATCGTTAAAGTAAAAATGTTGCTGTTATGTTACAACAAACAGTTTGTGCATACTATCTCGTATTGTCTGACTATCCCAAACCCTTGCAGTGATTTACGTAACCCTGATGCGTAAAAGCTACAAATACTAATTCGTAGTTGTATAGTGACATAAGCAGCTCGCAACCCACTACGAGTTGTGACACAATCGGTCTTAAATCGTAATAAGACCCTTTTATCTTTATAATATTATTCTGCTGAGAATTTGATTAAATTTTGAATACGAAATATGAACAGTACGCGTCTGATAACTGACACAAAGCACATTGAGCTCGGAATTGTTCACGTAGACACGTTTTAACAATCTTCTAATTAACTTGAATGAAGATTTATTAATTCGTTAATTTAGTAGGTACTTGTAAGTGGAATTGTACTTCTGTACTATTATACACACACACTGCGCTGTAGGGTACTGTTACGATTGATAACATTATTGTAGCCATTTTTATTTGAGTTATAGTTTATCGATTCGCTGTATGTAGTACAAATAAATCTTCTAAAAATAAGAGTTGAAGAGTTCTACCACATTATAAAGCTACATACTGTTTTTCTACTGTTCACCCCATGACTAATCAAATCATACCCTCATCATGATAATGAGGCTCTCGTAATCAAGCTAAACTACAATGTTAAATTGTTACGGACGATCAATGTGTAAGCAAAATTTCATAGGGATTTCATCGATATACTTAGTGTAGAGGTTGAAAAAGATTTCGCATAATTTGAAACAAATTCACTACCTACTAACCTATAAACATTTCAATATAAGCTTCCCCTGACCACTGTTCCCATAACACTTATAAAGTAAGTTTATGGTGAAATCCATGCACAAAAGCGTCTTCATATTATGCCATAACTTTTAACGTTAGAACCAACATTTTGAGTCTAAGACTTGGTCCTAATTTAGTAGTTTTAATATTAAACAAGTTATAGAACTAAGCAACCTACTCTCCCAAGCGCACCTGGACTCTTGGTACTCTAAACATTGTCTCCGAAAGTCTGCCATGATGAAATTTTAATACAATTTTGAAGTTACGTACCTAGTAGGGACATACATTCTTACACAAGTTTAGTTTTTAGCAACTAATAAAGCGAGAGCGGTTAGGGACTGTTTGTTTGCGCGTTTGTTGCCGCTGATCTCATAAACGGCTTAACCGATTTGAATGCTTTCAGTGATATTTTCAACATATTAATTACAAAACAGAATTACTGGGAAATTAATTTAAGTAAGCTTGAGGTAACAGTAAGTGTTTTTTTTTTATTTCAATCGGTTCATTTTCATTTCAATTTTTATTTCAATTTTCATTAACCCCCGACGCAAAAAGAGGGGTGTTGTGTTGTTGTTGCTGTGTGTGTGTGTGTGTGTGTGTGCGTGTGTGTGTGTGTGTGGCATCGTAGCTCTCAAACGTCTAGCAGTGTAAGAGTATCAGCTCTTTTCCAAAATGATGTATGGCATTTTTGGCGTGTGCCAGTATAATATTTGAAAGCTGCCGTGATCGATTTGGTTCCTAGCTATAATTTATGAAGATCTGTTCAAACGTTTGATGATCATCAGCTCATTACAGATTTTCTTAGTCGGGGGTTTTAAATCTTACATAATTATTTCGAGGACTAAGGCATAGGTTACCCGAAACGAAGCGAAATCAGTTGCTAGTAACAAACGAAATATCTGCGTAACATTTAGTAGGCATCAAGTTAAAGTGGGTAGGTACTAATCAAATTACGATGTAGGTACTTATAAGATTTGGAAGCCATACATCATCTCCATTGATTATTATAGCTTTTATTAGGTATTTACTCGTACATAATTCATACAGAAATCGCAGACTGTAGAATCGTTGTTTAAACTTACTTCATTCATATAGAAATCAATCCGCACTGGAGCAGCGTGGTGGAGTATGGTCTAGGCCTCCTCAGGTATGAGCAGACACGTGCTCAGTAGTGGGTCATTAATGGGTTGAAGCCAACATCTTGCAACGAATTATTGCGCATAGAATATGGGGCTACCTAAGGTAATCTTCTAGAGATATTATTATTTATTGTGTGGGTGAGGGTTATTTTCTCAAAGGCTAGTGCGACCAAGTTTGATCTATCGTAGCTATCTCCATGATAGCCGGAGCAAAAAGCCAAAGGTTAGGTAAAAACATAAAATTAATATAAAGTACCTATTGTATTTCGTACTAAGGCCTCAAACTTGATAGATTATTTTGTACGCTCAAGAAATGCTTATTCTCGTTTCTTTTTGTTTTTTTATACAGCCGATGGTAAGATAAGTGTAAGTGTTTATGAAATTAAGTATTACCATACGATTGGCTACTGTTTTCTTAATCAGTAATTATTTCTATGGTAATTTTAGATCCATACCAATATTATAACGTAACAAACCAAAAAACCGACTTTAAATTCGACAAGTAAAACAAAAAATCTAGTGTTTTCATCAATTTCCCTGGGATCCCATCATCAGTGGCAGTGGGCCCACCCGGAAGTACATTCTTTCAAATAAAAAAAATCAAAATCGGTTCACAAATAACGGAGAAATGGCTGGACATCACAAAAACTAAACAGTCGTCGAACATAGTATAATAATCACCTCCTTTTTTGAATTCGCTTAATAAATTCGAAAGTTACTCTGTCTGCCTGTTTGTCTGCTACCTTTTAACGCTTAATCCGCTAAACTAAATTAAATGTTGATATGTAAGTAGGTACATTGATTGTACAAAGAACAAACTTTTTATCCCGGAATAGGCCTATGCTCCCTTGGGCTAATTTTAACGATATTATAATTATCTTCCTTTGACTGCCACGCGGGCAAAGCCGCGGGAAAAACTGGTACCTACTCAATAAATTTCGTTCAATCTTACCTTCAGTCTGCTTTATTTTCAAATGCCCCGCAAAGAATAAATTTCCACTTCGAATATTAGAGAACTTTTACAATAGACGCGTCCCTGTAACAAACTGAAGTTTCAAATGCCGTTATTCAAAATTGTGCCTTTGATAAGAAATTGAATAGATATCTGAATCACGAATGTTGCTAAGTTTAATGGTGGCAATTTGCATTTACGCGTCCTGAAATTGAATAGGCCTCCGATCCAGATACCAGTAACTTGGTTATTACTTTCGCTTTGTGATTGAGGTAAGGTTGGTTAAAAGTAAAAGTATTAATAGGTTTATCAGCCGTTTTGTCACAGTGTGTATTGTCGGATGACAGAATGAATTTCTAAGTCAATAACTTTGAACTCTATACATACTCCATATTGAAGCACTCCATTCCTTCGAATGATGCTGAATGACAAGCGCCTAAATAAAATGTAGTTGGAAAATGTAATGGGATGAATGAGATTGAATATGTCTTAAAGATTTGTTAATACAATGGCGAGATCACTTTATACATCGACAAAGGCCTTATTTACGAGCCACTTTAGACCAGAACACGATTGCTCCTACATAATATACATACATACAGACACATGCATGCATATTCACTAACTCACACTTTTATATACAGTGTGTACAACACACAAGTGGCCGATTAACTATTTATCAGTCATATACATACATGTCTAACCGTAATAAAACCTGGGACGTTTGGCGCATTTCAAACAATTAAAATGAAAAATAAACTTAACATAAATAATACGATTTACAAATTATACTTACATAGTTATAACGGTTAGTACAATAATTGTACAAAGCAGTATGAGAAATCAAAAACAGACCTGTTATTTTACGTATTTCAAAAGAAGCTAAATGTCCCTTAAAACAATAACAGAGAGTGGGTAAAATGTCAGGTAAATGCCATGGAACAAGAGCTCTTTGTGACATAAAGGGGTTGTTTAACAAAACACTCACTTGTAACCTTTTGCCCCAAAATTATACTCCGCACGTTACAAGCACTGGAACTGAAAGTTGATGTGAAAATGTCCCCATAAATTATAAAACATGGGGCTTTAAACGAAGTGGATTGAATTTAGTCGTTCAATGGGGTCTGAATTCGAACCATTGTTTTCACACACTAATACAAGGTACCTAATACATTTTTGCACATTGCAGACTAGCCTTTTGCTGGTAATTTATCAACACAAGCTGCAGACATTAGTGACTAAATCCGATAATTTGACTGGCACACAAGCGGACTATTTCGCGAAAACCCGTTTTCGTGGCAAAATGTATTTTTTTCCTGCCCACAAGCACAATATTCTCTACATTAAATGATTGTCGTATTCATCAATGTTGTATTACCGGCTGAATACACGTCATTCGCCCAAATCTGATTTTCCTGACTATATTACTACGACAAAATTACGCGTCGCGCTTGATTGGGCATTCATTCATTCCTAAATCAATTTTCTTTCATTGTACTTATGCCTAGTCATTCGAACATTGATATTTTTATTCGTTTTGTATTGAAAGTATGTATGTCTATATAATATTATTGTGAATTACAATATTAAAAAATAATGATTGGGCGCCCTCATAAGCTGTTTTCTTAAGCTCCGATGCGGAGGTCATCGGGGCCAGTAGAATAATATATGTTAACCATCATCCTTGTTGACGAATTTTAATTAGTCTATGGTCTACGGGTGCCTATGTATATATCTAAATAGTCTGAAATTTATGTTGTGTTATGAAAAACGAAGAAAGTCTATAAAACGGTGAATTTTAATTCGATTTATTGCTTTGATATGTCCGGATTGGCTATGTCTAATTGCTGTGCGAAATCGTTAAAGATAACTACTCACCTGGAGTGGTTTATGCCTAGCATCGTAAGGTCGTCAAAAAAATTTCGTTAAGTCGACAACCAGCCACTTTGTTCCATATCGTCAACATTGTTGACAGTACCGTGCCGTTCGGTCCAATATGAGCAAAAATCAATTTGGTCCGTTCGCGGCTGAGCGCGCCTTTTGTGCGCCACTGAAAGGTTATCGTTGTACGTTTTCACGGATCACTAACGTGGGGACGATTTTGTTCTAACAAGCTGGATGCCACTTCCCCTAGGAGCTTCCATCATTTTGTCAAATCATGACAACAACAGAACATTAGTTTACACAAGTTTTACTTGATAAAAGTTGGTTTCATAGGCAGCTTCAGTTCCACATGTCCATGCCATGACAATTTGGATAGACGCTCTGTTCATTAGTTGGCTATTTACATAAAAAAAGCAAAAATCAATTATGTCCGTTCACGGCTGAGCGCGTCTTTTGAACGACAGTGAAAAGTTATCGTGTACGTTTTCACAGCTCACAGAACATGGGCGATTTGTCCTAACAAGCTAGATGTCTCTTCCATAAGGACGATCATTTTGTTATTTTTCGTGCCGTAAAAATATTTTCGGTTTGGTGGCGGTTGTTGACCTTTATACACTTGTAAAATGTAATGTCTTTTTTATTTTGTAATTTATTGGTTTGTTATAAATAAAGGTGAATTATATGTATATAATATAATACACAAAGATAGCATAGCACCATTTAATACCAAACCCTTTAATTAAGATGCAGTATCAACACTATTAACATGACAGGCGCTTGCAAATTATTTGTAGGCACAAAGTAAGCACAATTAGTAAATAAAATTAAATTAGTGTAAAGTAATTTAGTAAGTAAAAAATAAAGAAGTATATTCAGTCATACACAGTCACTAACGTCGTTAATCAACTAAGAAACAAACACCTAGGAGTACAGTCGTAGCAATGGATATTCTAAATACATTGCTCTTTAGAAATGTCATGTCCTTATATCAGACCTTTAACAAAAACACTAAAAATATAACAAAATGAACATCATCAACCAAATTATCTGCAGCCCCACTGAAGCACATAGTTTTTACGAAACAGAAAATTGGGGTCTATATTAGGGATAACATAACGTCGACAGCTGGACGCGATAGGCACTTACATCATCATAATGATGGCCGTTAGAAAATAATTCCTGCCTTTCGCTGTACGCCGTCACAAAAGAGAAGTTACCCTCAGTTGACCCTTTAAACCTTTTGAACGCGAACACATGTGTCCTATTACTTGTAAGAATTATTGCTCTATTATTACGCTCAGGCGGATGCCTAATTCAATTTACGACAGTTTTATTTGAATTGAATAGGCACAATGATATTTGAAAGTGAAACTTTGTGGAACTATTTCGTTTATAGCCTCAATTAAAATATAAAAAGCCATTTATTTATTATGATTGTTAACTAAATAGTTGTCGTTTTATTGCTTAACTTTTTTTTTTACTAAACTGTCATTGAGGCTACCTGTAAGACAAACATAATTGAGTTTATTTTATCTACATTAAGGTATGAAATTCACTGTTTAAACAATAACATTTACGAAACATTTACATTACATAACAATAGCAATGATGGCACCTGCACATCTGAGTGTTCTTCACAATCTTCTCCACGGTGTCTTAAGTCTATCAATCCCCACTTATCCAGCTTGGCTAGGGCCTGTACCTGAAGAGAAGCTGTACTAGAGCCAAGCAGTGGGACAGTTAAGTACTCATAACTGGCTACGAAGACAAAAAAAGAAGATTTATATTATAAACATTGTATTGAAGCAATACACGCATAAAGTGAACTAGGTACTCGTACTTGACATTAGAGTATAACAATGCTAAAAACGGATAGAAATTTTCCATTAGAGCTTGGTATGTAAGGGTCCTGCGGGCATTTGCATGTAAACAGTTACTTCGTGAACAAATTGCAACTAACGTTTCTCTCTAAACCTCTAGCAAGTAATTATTTTAACATACCTACGCTACACTCCCACCTCAGGTTAGAAATTACTTAAATTTCACTTTAAGCTTTAAGTCAAACATTTATTTTATTTCTTAATAGCACGACGTAAAACTAAATAACTTGCATCATTTAACCATCACGAATGGATCTAAAGAATATCTTCAAGATTTAACGCTTATACCTACTTATTTTAGACAAATAAATGAATGCTGCTTCTTGTGCACACGTGAAATAAATAATTATGCTTCTACCAATGTTGTTATATTATGTTATACTATAATTATTCATACATACATAAGTATCAATAAACATCAAACATTTACATAATATACGAATACCTACCAACCTCATAAATTTCAATCTATTAGAAAAAGTGAATGAGAAATCCATACAGTAAAGTTATGAGATCATCGAATTCAGGTAGGCAAGCAGTACCTAGTATATTATCGTATAATTATAATATAGTATCATATAATTATAATATAGTATCGTATAATTATAATATAGTATATAATATAGTATCATTTGACATTCAAATAAGCAAACCAATAACAAAAATTGGCATCTTTTCTTTTTGTTGCATACAAGTACAAGGTAACTTGTCTTTTTCTTGTTTTAAATACGCCAGCAACTACTGAAGTTTACACTGAACACCTTGTATTGTTCGTTCCTTCTTTCTTCTTTTTTTCTTAGCCAGCAACATATCGGTGATGCCTTGGTGTTGCTGATGTTCATGGGCGACGGTGATCGCTTGCTTTCTGGATCGTCTGCTCTTTTGTCAACTACCAACATACATATTTGTGTTCTGTTACACAAAATGATATCAGTAGACTAAAAATATAAAGACATGACTTGTATTTTATGCAGGCTACAAAATATTTTTCTCCAAGCATCGCGCTGGTCCGCTTGCAGGCGCGTCGTGCTCCTTTTAATCAAACTTGCAATAACGCCACGTTTTATTTCTGTCTTAGTAACAAGTTTCATAAGGCAGCCTTCTTTGAAAGATAGTAACAAAGCACATACCTCGTTCGTTCGTTAAAATTAAATGTAGCTGTTGGAAAGTGGCAGAGCTGTTTTCATTGAAGAAAATATAAGGTCATTTTTTATTATTGACTGCACGAAGTAGAACAAATTGCCGGGGTTTCGCAACTCTGTTTGGAAGTACATATGTATATTCTCTAAAACGTATTTTCAAAACGGATAGATATGAAAAGCCAATTGTGTTGACTGACGTCACGAATAACGCTTTCTTTCACGAGAGTGTGGCTTCAACAAGTATTCTCTTGAATTCAGGGTCTAAGTACACCGCAAGGGAAATTTTCAATTTATCAAAGTCGGAAGCTGTCATTTTAAACTGGGTTGGTCCGTACCACTGTGAATAATAGTGCACTTTATGTGACGTAGAGGATTTCCGAGAAAATTCGTGTGAATAGCAGAGGGTTACCTATTTGTCGTAAGTAGCCCCAACACTCCCAAACCGTAGCGTGCTTAGTGGGCATTGTCCACCCGTCAATCAATTTAATGGAGTATAAAACAAAAGCGATGAGGGACTCAAATGCCTAAGATATTTTGGATATTAAGTGATTCCGCTTCGTTGTCCAACTTGCACTGGGGCAGCTTGTTAAATTACGCCAAAGCCTCCTCTTATGAGTAGGATTAAGGCACGTGGGTTCAACCCATGAATATATAGCCCACTACTGAGCACGGATTTCTCCTCAAACTTGAGAAAGCCTAGAACATACTCCACCACAGCGCTCCACTGCTGATTGGTACCGACGATTTTATGTTCCCTCAGAAACACGGAAGCACGTAGGAACTAAGGCACGTAGCAAGAAGGAACTAAGGCACGATTAGCGCCCAATGAGCATTTTTTTTATAGCCAGACGGACTGACGTAAAAGCAGACGAGCCACCTGATGGTAAGTGGTCATTGTGGCCTATGGACACGGGCAACACGGGCAGGGGGCACCGCCAGTGCAACGGGCCCTGAAGGTGAACTCTTTTTACACCTTTTTTTAAGTAATGTTAAACTTATGAAACTTATGAATAAACAATTATTTTTCCACCAGGTGAGTTAATTATAATTAAGAAGCAGGAATGAACTAATTATATGTCTTAAGATTAGAGAAAGCCGAGAATGTATATAAAAGGTAAGGGTAACTCTGAGGACGTATTGAGGATTTTAATTTGCGATGTCTTTCATTCACCAGCTGCGAGAGGTCTTTGGAATTTCAAAACTTAAATTAAGCCAAGTTTACTTTTAAAATTAACACATCACCAGAATTAAATATTAATACATACTTACTTGTTAGCTCGAGATTTTTACCTACTTCAAAGATCTACTATCATCTACATCATCATGTCAACCCCTGACTATCCCCAGTGTGCAAGCACTGTAATTCTCATAATGTGGGGAGTTATAGTCCACCATGCTGGCCAAGTGTGAATTGGCGGACTTCACACACGTTTAAAAACATTACGTATAACTCTCAGGTGAGCAGGTTTCTTAACGATCTTTTCCTTCACCGAAGCGAGTGTAAATTAAATTCCAATTCGGACAACATTACTTTAATAGATAGGAGCTATATTCTAAAAACAAATAACCAATTTTGAATTTCGATTTCATTCTCGGTTATTCCGTATATTGGGTTAATCCCACTAGACCCATTATCCCACAATAGGATAACAGGCACTATTTCTGTACTGTAATCCCATAGGAAAAATGACACCAATATTTTGATATCCCACGAGTCGCATCTCTTAGTTTGAAATATAAATAAAGCACTTAATTTTAAATCAATAAATAAAATATAAGTGTCTGCTACGTACAGTTTTAGTACAGTATTAGTGTTTAAAACACTAAACTACGTATAATACATACAACAATACATACATACACATACAGACATTACTACATAATTATTATAAACTAGCGACCCGCCCTCGCTTCGCTTCGGGAAACTTATTATCAAGTGCTTAAATATAAAGTTTCATGGTTCTTTAAGAGATGGCGATAGGCGTTCTTATTCTTTAAGTTAGGAAGGTTCACCCCTAGATGGCGCTGTGCTTAAAACCCGAAGAAATCCCATACAAACTTTCAACCTTTATTTCAACCTCTTCATCCCTTTTTGTCGCAATAAAAGGTAGCCTATGTCCTTTCTCAGGGTCTAAAGATTGTCTGTGTCAAATTTCATCAAAATCGGTTGAGAGGTTTAAGCGGGAAAGCGACGCAGACAGACAGACAGACAGACAGACAGAGTTACTTTCGCATTTATAATATTAGTAGGGATAGTAGGGATTATATTTAGTTATTTACATGATACTAAAACATCAACAAACATTAAAAAAAATTGTCTGCCTGTCTGTTTTTCTGTTTGTCCGGGCACTCTGGAACGATTGAACCGATTTTATTTATTAACTAGTGGCCCTGACCTCGCTTCGCTTCGGGAAACATGTCCCTCAGTACATTCGGAAATTGTACGGCGTGATTCCTTAAACGAACATAACTTTTTATGTCTCAACCGATTGAAATAAAACAAACAGTAAATGTTAAGTGAAGCTTATCTCAATATATTAGTGAAAACCGCACCCAAATCGGATAAGCCGTTTCGGAGATTAACGCGTACAAACAGACAAATAGACAAACAGACAAAAGGACAAAAATTCTAAAAATTATTGTTTTGGGTTCTATTGCGTTAATAATGATCCGAAGTCAAAGTTTTTCTCATATATCTTCTATGTACATAAAGTGGTCAGCTACAGATTTATTATTCATCCATCCATCCATCTGCCTTTATTCGTCCACAGATTTATTATTAGCATTGATTAACCGACTTCAAAAAAGGACGAGGTTCGATATTTGACTGTATTTTTTTTAATGTAAGTTCACCGATTTTTTACTTATTTATTTAATAGGTAAAAAACTAATACTAACATACTGTACACCGTTACATTGTATTGTATTATAGCATCAAATTAAATTCTGTGCGCCAGTACAAGTGACGATGTCATGCACGTCATTGCAACATTTAGGGCCAGTTTCACCGGTTCCGGATAAAGTTCCGGATAGCCCTAGGAACTCAACTCCCAGATAAACTACAACTTTTGGCATCTCAGGTAATCTGATAGAAGTGACAGAGAAAAGTGTTGGTTAAGGTATCTGCCAGTTCAAGTGGCTGTTAGGCGTTATTTGACGGATAAAAAAATGTTTCAAGTGGCGTTTCTATAACACATTAGGAATTTGAACTGTAATAAATCATATTATTATGAATCCTACTATTTTCGTTCTATAATGATAAAATTATACTTGAAAATATTAAAAAAAGTCTAATTGGATTATTTTGAACAAAAAGTATTTTATTAATTAAGTTTTCAAAATAATTTTCAAATGACAATAATTTACGTAGTAGTAACGAAACGCAAAAAAGCGACGTTGCCGCTCCGTCAACTGTTAAGTCACTAAGTGGCAGATAAATTCCTAGGGCTATCCGGAACTTTATCCGTAACCGGTGAAACTGGCCCTTAATAAAACAAATATTATAATTAAACATTCACATTACATTACTAAAGAATACAAGTTGTTAGTAACAAATAAAAATAAAACTTGTAAGAAAGGATTAAATTCGTTAAAAGAGAACTTTTAAAATGTCAGATTTAAAATTAATAATTGAAGATGTTAACGGGACTTTACAGAAAGTCGCAGACAGCCATCATAAAATAAAAAAATCTACTCTGTAACTAAAATTTCTTACTCTAAAATCATTCAAAAGAAGAAGGAAAAATCTGTCTTCGTGGATAGAAAGATATAAAACAAATAACTAAGCTTTACTTACACAAAAGAGAACAATCCCGTTATAAATTTTATTCGCAATTCCCCACATTTTCGGTCTGTTGCACCTTTCAGAGTGCAATAAAAATAATCTTCTTTGTCCAGTGGACCGTTGGATTCCAACCAACTCACAAACGAGCGAATGATAACAATAGCGATCCCTCCGCAACAGACCTTGTTATTCCAATATGACAGCGATACAAGTTGATCCAATACATTTTAATCGAGTGGCCTGTAATAGGTATACTGAATGATCTGTAATAGGTATCTTATGAGTCCCAAGTGGGGTAACTTTGTACCTTGTTATTTGAATAGTAGGTAATGTAGCTTATTATAATTTGTTACTACGTTTTACCTCTTTATACAGTTACTTGACTAACTCTGTCCTTCTGTTGGTTGTAATCAATTCCGGGTATGATTTTCGATCAGCGATTGATCTGATACGAGTGTTAGTCTTTGCCAATTTTATATTTGTCTATGCTACTTTTTTGCCTATGCTAAAATGCGCCCCGAAACTGCACTGCGTCCGTGACGCATTTTTACATAAATTTGTTTTTTCACATCAAAAAAGGTGACTGCCCATATCGTCCATAGTCCACCACGCTGGCTAAGTACAGATTGACGGACTTCACGCACTTGACACATTTTTCCTCAGGATCGCGTCGTTTTATTGCACGCCTCATAAGCGAAGCGTTGAGGTGGGTACTACTGTCACTTCACGCACAACAACTGATTTTTCAAACTTAAAAATTATATTGCACTTGTAATTTATTTATTTATTTAATCTTTATTGTAAAGCCTTAAAAATAAGGGTGTACAATGTGGCATTCTCTACCATTCACCCCAACGTTTTCCTTTACCGATCAAGGTGATAATCAAATTCTAATACGCACATTTTTTAATATTAGTTGTGCGAGCAGGATTCACTCCCAGGCCACCCTCTTCGGGAATCGCGCTTAAATCACTTGCCACTGGTGTTACATCACCCGAATATGATAGTTCAAATGTTTGATGATGGCAATGATATTACTATACATAACTTTATTAATATTGAACTACTGCAATTAATACCTAGTGAAACAAAGAGAAAAGGGTTTTTTATTACACGGTTTTCTATGAGCCAGTAAATGCAGACGTACGAGGCTTATTTATAGACAACAATAAACGAAAGGCAATGGGTATGACGCTTGCAGTTAATATCATTTAATAATACCAGCGCTCGACCACCCCTTTTCAATACAAAGGGTATTCTCTCTCATTTCATTTAATTTCACTTTGTCTGTTTATTTCTTCCATTGCCTTTAAGAATGCCTCACAATTGTTCTCGGCGGTTCAATTTTCTTATTAACTAACTTGTAGAAGCCAATTCATTTATGTTTTCTACGAAATTTTGATAAGATTCATCTTTATTCAAATTAAATAGCGCTACTGTTAGCTTAATTGAATTAACAAGGATTGTTTACCTTGTTAATTCAATTAAGCTTGTTTTCCATGTATTGTATTAACTTATTCGATATACAATGTTACACAAGATTTGAAGGGCCAGTAACGAGCAGATGTGGCATTTGTGTAAGTACCTAAGTGATCACCGTCGCCTAGAGCAGTGAGTAATATCAAAGACATCATCAATGCATTTCCGTTCAAGATTGGAGAAGGAAAAAGTATTGAGACTGACCCTCAACCCCAGGTCAAACACGGCGAGTCTTGTGGCGGCTGACTCAAGCGCAAGCGTGATAGTGAGCCAAAGAGAAAGATTAGGGTACCAATGTTAACTTTAATAATATTGTTAATCTAAGCAATATTATTAGTCTCAATAATTTATTATAATACATAATATATTGATCGCGAAGCATTACCTCGTAGCTGGGGGCAGCTTCTGACACCATATAGTCTGTCAACGTGGTTTTAGTTTTCACTAGGCCACCCAAAACTGCTAAATTTGCATAAATAAATAATAGTGATTGTTAGTATGCGATAAATAGATGTACAGAACTAAATTATATACTTAAGCCCTATTTACGAAGAAATCAAAGTTTAATACATACACTAGTTAACCCTGTAACACTGAATATATCAACTGGAATATATTAGATGTACTTCGTCTTATCATTTCATAGACCGCCCTCAGGCACAATGTTGACCCTAAATCCATGCAATTGAATCTCGAGTTAGCAGTTAATGTTGCGAATGCCCTCAGTATAATGGCTTTATTAATTATAACGAGCATGGCCGTCGGCTACATCTGACTTGTAGCAGTGAATATAATAAGCATAAGTCTCGCGACATTAGGTACTATATTATATGCCGGATTTAGGGGTATCAGGGTTGCTGCCTATGTTAGTTAAGGCTTAAGTAAACCTATGAAACCCCGCTGGGTGCCTAATACCTTTTTGCGTGAGTTATTGAGCAATTATTGTGTAGGCGAGCCACCCGATGGTAAATGGTCACAGTCGCCTATGGACATCACCGCCAAAGACATCACCGATGCGTTGCCGGCCAAGAGAGAATGAAGAGGAAAGAAAGAATATACTGGCTCTCAATCCCCTGGCCGCAACGTGACAAGTTGTTTGGTGGATGACTCCCACAAGAGGATGGCAGCTGGCCATTCGAGCTTCAACCCAGTCACCAAGCCTAAGTACCTTTGAGATAAAACTACATAGTACAGAGGATCAGTGACCTCTGAAGAGGGGGACCGGGTGCCGTAACCTCGTCCGTTGGTCAGCTGGGTGTCCTACGAGCAGCGGAGGTTGGCTTGGACATAAAGAGGGATGGAGTCCCTGAAACCGCGATTCCGTCAATAATATATGTGATAAATTTCGTAAAAACAAATGTCTTATCGCGTGGCATTTTGTATCCTTATCAGTTAGCTTGTAGTTGTCGGTTGCACTAAATTAAAACGACATTCATGTCATCACTTATTAACTAGTACAACACGAAATGGTCATGTACAGAGTACGTATACGAAGTATCTAAATGTTTTTTTTGTTGCTTCGAACAATTTCGTGAGCTTAAACATCCTGATTGAAAGGCTTGTCATATACTGGGCGATACGTCATAATCAAGTATTGCATTCAATTTATTTATAATGTTGGCACAACAAAATAGATAAGAACAAAGTTATTAATCACAAATATTGAAATCACATAAAATTGTACCGTTTTTAACTGTGCATACATTTAGTAAAAAAACGTAATGTTAAATTATCCAGGAATGTTTATGAACCCTAAGTAAGTGAAGTGAATCATATATTGAAGTAAAACAAAATTTCTACCATTTATATGTAATCAATATCTATACAGGGTGTTAGGGGCTCAAACAGAAACCTTGTAACCACGGTTTCGGACCGTGATTCTAAGTACATCGAAAAAAAATTTTTTTGGTGCATTTTTTGGAACATATTATTTTTTTTTACAATTTATTTTTCGAAAATTTTAAAATATTTCATAATTATTCCGGCCCCTGTTAGCTATAGTGAATGAATTGACTCGTATAATCGTAACCATAGTTTATTACAAGCCTAAGTTCAAGAATTCCATATAAAAACCATAGCTGATCACGATTTTAACATACGAGTAATGTCAAGTTTACTTTGTGTTTGCCGATTCAAGGATATCGTTCCTAATATGTTATGTCAGTGTGCATTGAGCCATCAAAAGGGATTAGACATGGTACGAATACCAATCATGCAAAAAACCATAGTTGAATATCTAGCTTTGTAATTAATTAGTACTAGCTACAAGGAATGGTTTCGCATGGGTTGGTGAATGATTTATTTTTAACTTTCCGACAAAAATTTATCGACCTAAGAAACACTCACTTTTGTAAGTACGAGTATGTTGAAATTGTTAAGTGCTTGTTATTAATAACAATAAAATTCATATTTTTTTATAATTTATGCGAATGTTTTGATAGAAAGTTATACTTATGATTAACTAGCAGTTGTTAAACCGATAATCGGTATATTTTTTAATTCCATTTGCAAATATGCAATCTAAAAGGTTAGTTTATTTCAATAACTTTTAATGGTCTTTGGAACTCATAAATATAGTCTTGAATTATACCTAACTAGGTCATGTCATCCCAAATAAAGTGCTTTTTACCGGAATAACGGAATTTTAATCTGGGGAATTATGGGGTAAGAAAGACTTAATGATCGAAGGGTAAGACAGTAAAACATGCCCAAAACACAGCCCCACTTGAAAAACTAACGGATGGATTTTGAATTTGGTTCTAGTTTAGATAATATACTCGTACATAGGATCGTAAAGCTTTGTTATGCAAATTGAGTCAGAATCTAAGACACTTTTTAAATAAACCGTGTTTTTTTTAAATTCTTAATTACTCTACCTTATAAACTTTTACAATCAATTGGCGCGTTGTACTAAAATTATATTGATGACAGACTTCAAAGATAATTTTAAATGAAAGTAAGTGTAAAAACATCAATTGACGATTAGCTATTGTTGTTACGAATATCCATGGATAGCACGTGAGTTCGATTTCTGGATGCTAAATAATTGCCCAAAAATTAAGAGCATAGCAAATAGTTTGAAGGTTGGTTGTGGCAGCACTTTTTGTTGGTACAAATATCCATAGTACTTCAACGTCAACGGTTACCACCCTCAAATAAATGGCTTGTCTGCTCTTTTGTTAGTTGCTGATATAATAGCCGGTTTCCACCACCGATATTTTTTGATAATAATTAGATTTTCGTAATATAGTCCATATCCTAACTTTGGAAATTTTTAAAATTCATCAATTTACCTACCGGGAAGTTAAAAATCGGGAATATTTTATCCCAGTTAGAAGTGGTGGCGGGTTAGCTACGTTCAGATAAAATTCATTAATCAGTAGTCCTAATTGAAACAAAGTACTCTCCGGCTTAAAGTTTTAAGAATTTATTCGAGCTGAAACATTCTAGAAACTCAGTGAGAAGAGCAGAATTCATAAAATAATATTACCTTAAAGTAGAATGTAAATTGACGGTCGTTTTAAGTTTTTAATTATTGAAGACTAATAAAAGATGTCCAATAAATTTTAGAGTACCTCAAGTAACTAGCTATTTGTTAAGTTGTGCAAGTAATAATAAATATTCAAAAACTTTTCTTAAATTACCTGTAGGTACTTACCTACAAGATTTAACTATCACTTTTATGTTATAACTTGTGGACCCGCCCTCGCTTCGCTTCGGGAAACATGTCACTCAGTACGCACATTCGGAAATTGTTAGGCGTGATTATTTAAAGTGACATAACTTTTTTATTTTTCAACCGATTGAAATAAAACAATCACTTAATTTTAAGTGTAGCTACACTGTGGTAAGCTTACCACAATATAACCCGAAATCGTTTTGGAGATTAGCGCATACAAAACCACAGACAAAAAGAAAAAAAATCTATAAATCATAGTTTTGAGTTCGATTGCGTTAAAAAGACCCGCAGTAAAAGTTTTTCTCATATATCTTCTATTTACAGACAGCGACTAGCTACAGATTTATTGATAGTATTGAAGAAGATAGTAGATATAGAAGAAGAAGTTGTAGGCCATACTCACGGTTACTTGTACGCGTTATGTACTCGTACATATGATTATATAAACAGTCTATTAAGTAGTCTTTTAAACGTATGTAGGAATGGCTGTAATATAATATATAAATAAAAAATAATGCAACAAAAACTAATCTCAAAATCAAAATCATAGCTGATTTTACGATGACATAATTTATTGTTAAATATAATGTTAAGTTTTTCAAATAAAATTTTAGCTTAAAAACAAACCAGATAACTCTAATTCCCGGTATTGGTTGTAGAGACGATATTGGTGGTTTGTGGTATAGACCGTGTATTAAACTTCGTTCGACGTGCACCTAAGTATCTCATTCCTGTAACATTGATTCGTTCTAACCCATCATGTATTCACCGTCCTCTTGAGAGACCTGGATAGACGCTTGACAAGTACAAGATTGTCGGACAAAGCGTCCGGTTTTCATGGACTGGCGATCTGCGATATACAACCAATGGTCGAGATAATTTGCTAGTTACCTACACGAACAGTAGAACCGTAATGCGCCGTATGTTACATAGTATTGTTTCATATTGTATTTGACAATTTTAATGTGGGTATAGAACTGTTAACTTTTAGTAAACGTATTTGCAAAAACTCCTGATGCAGCTAATTAGCAACAACTTTGTTTCTGCGTTTTTAATCTTTAAATTTTCTCGTTAAATCGGTTGATAAATGGTGGAGTTCTGAGGTCACAAATATGAAAAAAATATAGTAGAGCAACTTCTTTTTCGTTAAAACTGACTCACTACATCCCCGGACTCGACTATATGACCCATTTAATATACACGTGCCTTCATAATATACAAGCTAATTGTTGAGCTACATGTTGGAACAATTGAGGACTTATGAGCTTACGAACTTACCCTTATAGCGCACAATGAGGAACAAAGCGAGGTAATTGAATAACCCAAATCGACTCAATCAGTAAGATTAATCAGCTGATTTGCTTTGACAATATTCCACATAATTTACGATATATATCTACCAATAAATATAAACCAAGACAGTTTAATTTATACCTCTTTTGAATGTGTACCAAATCTAGATTGGAGTTTCTTGTGTTTATATCCGACAAAGAAGTTCTGTGGTGTCAAGTGATCACTGATTTCGATGAAAGAAATGCCAAACTCGCTTTTAAATGGCACGCCAATTCTACAAACACGTTTTGTATTAAATGTTTTAGACATAGAAGAAAAATTGTGGCTAGCGAGCATGAGTACTTACCATTAGGATTAAACTAGATTATACAGGAGCCAGCCAGGTCAAGAAGAGGCCTTCTCCTTTTAACAGAGGTCAGAAGGAGCAGGTATTTCGGTATGCGTCGATGAGTCCTGAATATCCGTCTAAGGGCAGAAAGCGTAAATGCATATCCCAGCAATAAAAAAAGATCAATAGAGCTGGGGACTTTGGCATGAGAAAAGGCAGAGCAGTCTGTTAATTATATTTCTAAAGATTCAGTTTTAACCGATGAGTATTAAAATTATCATCCTAATACGCAACGTTAAAATCATTTTTGAGTTCCAAGTTTGAGAATTGATGCTTGCTTAGAGAGTTTATAAACTTGAAGTTTATTTTGAGAAGCAATGTTTTCTGATAGACTATTAGAACGTAATTTATATGACCAAGAGTAGACAGAGTGTAAAGAACTGCTCGGAGTCTTACAAAACTGATTGTTATCGAAGTAGTAGTAAAAGCAATCCGTTTGTAAACAACCTTAAAAGGGTGATAAATCGTCCAGTCTACTGTTGCAAATAGAGGAGAATCCGAAATCGGTTACTTGAAAATGCGGATGCGGATAAATGTGAAAATAGTTTGGCATTACTAACCAACTTTGAGGCCTACCGTCATATAGATAAGATTTACAAGAGATACATCATAAATAGCAAATGGGAACAGGTGAACAGACATGATGTCTCAGTAATGATCACCGTCGCCTACAGATTAATAATCTGAACGATTCCAAAATTATATATTTTATCATAATTACATTGCAAGAAAAAATAACTGTTTCTGCTTTGCAAGTTGTGCTGACACTATAAATAAAATTAATGGTTTCTGGTTATGCGTCATGGTTGTTATAAATAAAAAAGCATGTCTATAATACATTTAATTTTCTTGGTTAGTAACAATTGACCTTTGGCTAACATTTGACCCGTAAGTTTAATAGAATGTTTGTTTCTTATAACTATTTTCTGATACCCGACATTTGTACCTGTACGAGGATTCGAATGTTAATTTAATTGATGAATAAAATATTCTATGCAACCTTACGATTCGTGTTTCGTGTCAAATGTTTAGGGGCGATTGAATTTATCCACCTATCTAAAGATATGTTGTCTAAGTATATCTTATAAAACACAAGCAACAACAAAAAGTAAGAGAAATTGTGGTGAAAATTGGTTTAAGCGGTAATTTAAATTAAACTTTCAACAAATAAGTGGTTCACCCACTAGAGATATCGCTACTATAATATTCCTTTCTAAATTTTAAATATTCCATTTATTTCACATATTAAAAAATATTCTGTCCCCCATTTGTTTGTTGGTCCTCGATCATACAAAAGTTTCCAATTAATTCGCGCAGTGAATTTCCGAGCCAGCCATAGTTAGTCAAACAAAGGGGGAGACCCTACAAAGCTACACTAACAAAAATTTTTGTTTAACACTGCCAAAAAAAAAAAAGAAATATCTACGTATTGTAGTGAATTGCATATAATTTCGGGATTCTTTTGGAGCAGATTCCAAATTCACAATACAGAAACTATTGAAATTTTATGCTAGTTTTTATAAATTTAATATAAATTGTTCGCAACAATTATTCGCAAAAATTATTAGACTTCAAGTCTGAAATAATAATAACAAAAAAGCAGAAATATCACATAACTTTAAGCAGTGTGACGTGTGTGTGTACACTGTGTTCCACGTCAATCAAAGCCGGTTAAGAATAAAGCGGAAAACCCGTGTCCTGGTGACACTTCGACATTTCAAATGAAGAAACATCAAATTTATTTATTATATTAAATAGCCCTACGATCCACTGAATGATAAGTGATCACTGATGCGTTGACGGCCAACAAAGACGCGAGGGATCCGCTTGGCTCCCCGACACTGCGAACAATACGGCTAATAAATATTTCACGGTCGATTTTCGAAGAAAAGTGATACCTTTCTATCCAAGCGGGTAACAAGCCCTACCACCATGTGCAGCTTTGGAATCACAATGAGCGTTGCAGAGCCCACAAGCCCTTCAGTATAACCTCGTCCGTTATTCCTGGTCCTCCCCGAGAAGGACGGGCTGGCTTGGATTTAAGGCTTTGCGGAGCTCCCTATACCCCAACATTAATAAAGTAAATAAAGAACTCATAAAAAAATTAAAATAGAAATAAAAGAAGCACTTGATTGATTCTAATTTTTTTCGGATACCAAACCAGTATGCAGAACCACTCTTAGGGCGCTTTCAATTTAGACGGTTGGACCCGGACTGCTGCAGTCCGGGTGTCGTACTGCGCACGGACGGTTATGATTTTTCATACAAAATGCGACGCAAGGTCGCACGGCAGCCGCACGGCAGCAGTCCAGCTCACGGTCGGAAACAACCGTGAGGCAGCAGTCAGGGTCCAACCGTCTAATTTGAAAGCGCTCTTACACCGCCGCCCTTGACAACTCTGACCGACACAGAACAAGACTGAAATAAGGGCTAGCATGTTTTAAAAGATGGTGTTATTAAGAATGTCAGTTGGTTAGTTCGTTAGTACGTTTAATAGGTATAGTTCACAAGTGAATTCAGATGATCCTAAATGTGTTCCGAAGACCCATTCAAATTAAATCAAAGGTTATAGCAGATACCTACCCTTTTAACGCCTGCTTCAATAAATTCATAAGACACTTCATTGTTTGAAAGCAAAGTTCGGTAATAATATCACACATGACTTTACGACGTGAAAGGCTTCTGCCGCTTTAAAACAATATTACTTGAAAGACATTATAAAAACAAGCATAAATAAACTTAAGCTTAACTCGAAAGGTAAAATTCATTTTGGTTAATACCAAGTCACAATATCAATTTTACAAAGTGGCTTAATATTTGTATGTATTGACTTTATGTTTACTATGGCCTGTACGCCTGACGCCTAGGCCCAGCAGCGAGACAGTTATGGGTCACGACATGGCATAGACAACACAAATTACACATCACTAACACCCATGACCCGAGAACAAACTTTTATCTGTCACATAAACATCTGCCCCGGCCGGGAATCGAACCCGGGACCCCTTGATTTGCAGGCGGAGCCACTACCAACTAGGCTACGCGGTCGTCAAAAATTTTAAATTTTACCACAAGCTTATTAATCAATTAATCTAATTCGGATAATTCTGAGATTAGTGGACACAAATGCTCAGGAAAACTGAAAAACAAACCAACAAATAGACAAAAATAATTGTTATGGGATCTATTGCGTACCAAATACCCCTAATACTTACTATACTAATAGCTTATCCATTCGACTGATTGACATGGAATTGATGCAATATTATTTTCTTTGTCAAGGCGATGGTTCGTAGCCATGCAAGGGTCCAATCTTGTTACGTACAGTGAATTGATTTCATGACAGATATAATAAATTATATACATACATAATAATATATGAAACCACCTCTTGTTTGGAACGTTATCATTCTTATATTTCGCTATTAATCTTTTAAAAACACCTATTTTTAACACGTACTCGTAGAACAATCACGACATACATATTCTTATCATTTTATAGCCATCCAATCACTTTAAATAAACCTTAAGCGGTTATTACTCGTACTATCAACTGAAATAAATCATAATCTTGATCTATTCAACCTTAAATCATTAATATTATCAACATAATTCTGAATGCGCTTGTCACATTAATGGTACCTATTGAAATGTCGTTAACCAGGAATTTGAGATAGGTCTGGATACCTTGGATTTATTTATTAGTTCGTGACACTATTTAATATTCCAGGAACCCTAGTAGCTACTTGTGACAATGTATCGATATTAGTTAAGATGTTATCGCAATGTTACACGATCTGTTCAGAATTAAGAGTGATTATGATTAACGAGCAAATATTTATCAGTCAGTCAGTCGTATTAGGTAATAGGGTAGAATTTGTCGCCTGTCTAGTGACCTTAACGATCTCGGCTTCCCGTTCATGATTATAATTTTAATCAATTCTCATTACAAAGAAGGTTTCAACTTCAAATCTGTGGACTTGAGAGCTAAAATAATGTACATTTTAATTCAGGGTATTGAAGTTTCTGCTAATTTTCATCTTACTTTAACGATGTGTATGAATACCAATGTGTAATTTCCAACAATTTCAAATTGTAAGTTTTTATTTTTATCAATATGAAAAATTATATGGTCGAAATCATCTGATGCGAGATCTTCTTGATATTTGAAATCATTTTTGGCATGATGTATATTTGCCGAGAAGATTATATAAAATATCTAGAAATTTAATTGATTTAAATGAATTAACTCGATGCAGTCAAGAAACTGTCAGGTATTTGCAATAACTGGTAGTTTTTTGAGAAAAGAGAAGAAGAATAGAAAATAATTTAACGATTGATTCAGCAAAAATTATACCAGCTCGTTGGATTGATGACAGACGAAAAATGATTGATAGCCAGACGCATAAAGAAAACTAAACTACTTGCGAGCTTTTAATATCGGGATTAAATAAGATAGTATACAACAACCAGCAGTCGGAGGGATACGACACCATTACTTCGTCCGATTTTAGCAAACTGCACTACATGGTAGAGAGGTTTACTTGAATATAATGAGTAAGGTCGTTCTAACTGATGTAATTTTTTTTTTAAACTCTGTTAAAACAAAGTACAAACAAGCAATCATGTGATACGAGTGACCGAGAAGTTAAACAATGTTGGATGCAGGAAAGCCGCTCGCAAACGCTCTCGTGATTAGAAGAACGTGAAGAAGACTGAAGAAGACGTGAAGTGGATTTTTCTACAAAACGTGAGACATGTGCTTGCAATCGTCAGGAGGCGTGATTTGATGTAGAGCGTTCACGAGTTCTTCTTACCTTTGTTTTTCTTGTAAATGTTGAAAGGAAATGTACACGTCAGTGATTCGGACCTTGTTATTATCGTAGGATAACAACTGTTAAGATGTTTCGATGTTAGGTATATACTCACTACTACTGGTATTGGAGATGTTTATTCACGCAATCATCATTGCAACCCATAACTGTCCCACTGCTGGTCTCGGGTCTCCTCTCACAATGTGAGGGGTACAGGCCATAGTCCACCATGCTGCCCAACTGCCAGCTCTGGGGTCGCTAGTGTTATCTTTACAATTTTAATAATACAGTTCTAATTAGGCCGATTTAATTGCTTATTTAAAATCTTTAAGAAACTCATAATAGTTCCCAGTATTAAATAAACATGTCACGGTTAAATTATATATTAGCCGTTTGATTGATTGCAATTATATTACTACATGACAAGTATTGTATTGTCTTATGTTAATAGAGGCATTTTAGGTATATAATTCATATGACATTAAAAAATTGTAAAGATATAATTAATTTACATAAATATTTGTATGTCGGCTAAACTTTTTTTAAGGCAGTAATAAAATAAGATACTAAACGGCTAAACTTTTTTTAAGACAGTAATATGTATAATAACTATATGTAAATGTATCGTAGGAAAATCAAACAAATTGTATTTTTGTGAAAATCCTAGGAAAAATCTAAAGGTTCGGATAAGGGAGATCTGTACCAGACAGATAGATGATAGACGAACAGAGTTCCTTTCACATAAAGTATCTATTAGTCTGAATAGAAGGTTATTCTTAGCTATCACAATAATACCTACACCTTACGCTTACATTTATACCTATACAAACGGCGATTATGTAAAGATGCTTAATAAAGTAGTTGATTAGTTAATTTATGTCATGATGATAAGTCTATCATCAATCTTAACAAAATAAATTGATATCATGCCCCATTCCATAAGTTATTACATTTGTTAAATATTCCTTAGATAGAGCTTAATTAACAACGACATTTGGAGCCGTGTAATATATTAAACACTAACAAATAGACTTCATTATGAATGATTTTATTTGTGTTGTATCATGAATAGGATATAAGGTCATTGGGTGCACATAGGTTAATGAAATTGTACCTACCGTAAAATTTATATTTAATGTTATTGACCGTAGTTTTGGACTCTCAAAACCTCATCACCTTGGCAAAGCCTTCAAATATTTAATAACATAAAAAATAATAAAACGCCTTTTTCTTAATATGACAGATAAATATCACTATCCACCAATCCGCTCATGAGCAGCGTGGTGGAGTGTGCTCGAGGTCTCTCAATATGAGGAGAGAACCGTGGTCAGTAGTGGGCCACTAATGGGTTGAAGCCTTGGCTTTTCCTGCTTTCTTAGCTGACAACGGAACCGTGATTCGGACCGGAACACGGGTTACGTCATGTCACGGGCGTCAGTGACCACTCGCCATCAGGTAGCCGGCCGCTACTAACATACATTAATAAAAACGTATAAAATTTACTTAATACGGTATAATGAGTTATTAATTCAAAATTACTTGTAAAACATTTAAATGATGTACTTACATGTGTATTATAATATTAATAATTGTAAAGTTACATCATTACTTTACATTTCTTGTATAAAATATACTGTATAAACTGGCAATCAACAAAATGTCACTTTATGCAACAGATAAATTATTTGAATTCAGAATAATATTGTAATAGACATTGAAATACGGGGCGTGTATGAGAAGCTATTTGATTACACACATGAATATTATCACGAATCAAATGTAATTATTACGAGACCCGCATGCACGACCCGAGCTTTTATCGTTTTTCAACTATTTGAAATTAATATTCACTATTATAGAGTAAAGTACTGGTTTCATGTTGAATAGGAATTACAAGATCATTTTAAATTTAATGTATTTCAAAATGCATCGTTTTTCATAATTATTATTTTACTTCTTATAGGGTCATCACAATCAACATCAAGTCATTGATATTACTACTGGTATTTTTTTCTGTGAAGCCTACTAGCTTTTGCTTGATTCAGTAGTCAAACGATTCGTTAAGTTCCGGCTCATTGCTTCAGGCTGGTGTTTCGTTCCTTCTCTTTTCATTCTTGATCGGCTATGCATTGGTGATCGCTTTGGTGTTATTTACTATTTGATTACTTAGCGTTTAAGGTTTGACGACATTTTTTTATTATAGTATGAACGAATGTAGAGATAGATTTATTGATAAAGGGACTTGACATATTTGTAATCTTTATGTAATTATTTAGTTTAAAATATCTGATATTTGTACACCATTTTCTGGCACAGCATATTGGAAAACAAATGTATATGATCCACCTTATGTACCTGTACTTTTACAAATAAAATTTTAATTTGATTTGATTCGATTTATTGTCGACAGTGACTACCTACTATAAAATCGCTCATCAACTCGTTTGTCGGGTGAAAAAATCGTAAGAAAATCACATACTTAAGACTGCAAATTACTGTTTTGTTTTGGAAAGCTTGCCGCTGCAATTAGTAGATAGATTCAAACATTATTCTGTTAGTAAAAAAATTAGTAACATCTATTACAATAGGTAGGTATTACAACAGGTACGTACCTACAGTAGGAAAAATAATGTTCATAATTTTGTAATTTTTGTTAAAATATCTTAGAACCTCTAAGGTTCTAAGATATATTAGCTTCACACGTATTTTGAGCCCACGCTGTAAGATGATAAACGGTGATAAGTGGTAAGAACGCGGGAGTTGTAAACGAGCTATTTATAATGTAACCTACACAGGGCTTGGCAAGCTAAATATACCTAGTTTTAAGGGTGGTCGGATGGTGGGTAAAGGAATTAATTATTAATTCTTTAATAATATTTAAAAGTAAAACAATAACAAAGCCCAAGTTACGTCTGTTGCTTTCCCTCAATTTTACAAGACATCACTAAGTTGGCTAATGCTAGCCAAACTTGGTTTAATACTCCGAAAGTTTCGTTTTCTGACAGGAAACTTTGACGTATCCGCTCGAACTAATTCCAATCACTGACATCGCTCGAGAGTGAGGTCTTTGGAAACTATTTTAAGTTCAATGTTTCGTGTCAATAGCCACCTGGTGTTACTTGTTAAATTCCGCTCATGCACATTCGTGATAGCAACAGCATAATCAACGCGTTGCAGGCTAGGTGACCTAAATTATAAAATTAAAGGTTGTGTGACACAAGTATTCATCGCAACCCATAACTGTCCCACTGCTAGGTACCTATAGGTCTTCTTAAAATGTGAAGGTAGGCCATAGCCTACTACCCACGTTGGCCAAGTGACGAAATTAAACATTTCTCATGCTCATGCTAAAAAAACAGACAGTATTAAAATTGTTAAAAGAGCAGGCTTTACTCCCGAACACAACCGGATGACTAACCCAACTCTGAGTAAAAGTATACATGGATAAACCAATATCACCCATTATGTAAATACAATTTCAATGTAAGCTTTGCACTTCTATCAAAATAATTCAACTTCATTTATAAAAACATCTGCCAGAGGATACAAAAACAACATGCCAAAACAAACTAATCCCAAAAATATCGCAGCTAACAAAACTCGCATAAAAATCGCGAGTATTTTTGTATTTACTCTTAACTTTTCACCGATACCTACACCAAATTCTGGTATTGCGCTCTATCCAATTTTTCAGCACACCCTTTATAAGGTCCTTGTGTGTTTTAGACATGCGCCGCTGAAAGCCAAAACCGGCTTTCAGAACTTTGTAATCGAATTTGTTTATACCTACGTTACAATTTGGGTACGATTGAACGACACCGTGTCTTTAGGTAAAAAATATTTTTTTAACCTTATTTTATTGCGTTACTATTATAATATTAACTACAAAAATATCATTTAAGTTTTTCATCAATGAATTTAAACTAGAATTAAGAACAACTTTGTTAACTTTAATTTGTTTTCTCTATGCACATAAAACTGTATTCTCTTGAAAGTTCTGACAAGATTCTATTAAAAGCAACTCGGTGGCGATGTGCCGTCTCAAGATAACAGCAGTAAGCTTATCAGAAGTTGCCGTGCTTGCTGCAGGCCACAATGCAAGGCTTAATCCATTAACAGAATTACCAAGTTCACCGCTTTATCACAGCGAGAGTCAAAGAGCTTACGAACTAAGTTTTGAATCAGTCAGTGTATTCTGTACCGGCTACATTGTACTCGTATCTCTGAGTCAATGAAACGAATCATAATATTCGTGATAACTGCTAAGTTAAATAAGTTATGGGTGTCTTAAAGTCAAGAGTGTATAGGTTTTTTTCTAAGTTAACGCGCTTCACCATCTAAAGGCTACGTCGCCACTGACCATCAGGTGGGATCGGACTCAAGCGGTAACTTATATTCTGTAAAAATAACTTCAGTTTAAAAGATTATAACAAACAAAAAAGATAATATCAATTTAAGGAATCCCTTCTACTTAAACGTTTATATGGTAAACCAAAAATATGAATTAACGAATCAAAGCGAAGGCTTGTATATGTATAAAGTTAAAAAGGAAAAATACTTAAATCCTATAAGACTACGAGTATAATCCTATAAGATCCTATAAGACCTACTAAAATCTAAACAAAAAAAAGAGTCAATTAATAAACAACGATTGATAAATTCATTCAAGAGTTCGCTTTGTTATAATTTGTAGGAACATTTCCTTATGTGAGATTTATTGGCGGCTATTAACAATGCTACAAGGAACTAATGCTCACTGATTTGACAGCTAGAGGAAATAATTCTGTCGAATGAGGAAGTTAAAAACAGTTATTTAGTTATATTGATGAAAAACGCCTATTTTACAGTACCAGTATTTTGCAATGTGGTGATTTCACCACAGCCACATTTTTTAAGGTTCCTTGAATGGGGGCCCTTTCATAGCACGCATTCTGTAAAAAATTTGGAGTCTACCGATTTCCGAGATAGAGTCTTGTGACAGGCAGAGATTGACAGCAGAGGTATTTAATAGGGTTCCGTATGTCACCCGTCAGGTAGTGAACCTTGAAAATTATTTAAATCTCATACCGATCGCACCAGAATTATCTATTGTGTAAAATAACAAATTTCAGAAATACAAAAACTAAAGGTAAACAATAAACAAAATAATTTAATTTCTTGCCCTATTAGCAGTTTACAACACTCATTGAATACAATAGCCGACTATACAGACATTAATGTTCACACATTCATGTTTTATGAAGCAGGAAATGACAAGAACATTCATGACACCTTGCAACATGTTAACGCCCCGTTTACAAGGCATCTGAGCTCTACGTGAACAGGCGGTAGCTATTAACATAGCAATATCTAGGCTATGAGTTATTTGGCAATATAAACCTTACCATGCAGTTGAATTTAATATGCAGGCGGATCACAGAGCAGGTAGCTAATGTTTGAGGATCGGAATGAAAATGATTGATTTAAATTGTCAGCCGCGCTATTTTTACCAGACTATGGCGAAGGCAAAGTAGGGGTTCTGTGATCATCTGCTTCTGAAGAACTTCTAAACCACTATGATTTGTGTGAATGGATTGATAATGAATTGGACAAAAGACGATTCTAAAGACTGAAGTGATAAAAATTTTTGAAAGGTGCTCACGATTTTTATTATTTTAAAAGATTTTATTTAACTTGCATCGTATGTATGTGGGGGTCGGGTGGAATCTTGCAACTCAATTTTGAAGCAGATAAATATCTTCAACTGATTAAGCTGAAATTTTGTCTAAATATGTATACGTTAATTTTATAGGACAATGTATGGTAGGGAAAGTGGTCACCCTTCGTACGCGGGGCACATTCATACAGTGAGTTTAACAGAAAAACTAAACGACAAACAAACACGCCTTTGCTTGTGTGCATAGACATACCGGCCACCATGTTGCTAGCGGAGTGTCGTGACAGTCGCATTATGGTGTATCAGCTGACAAGACGTAAAGTGTTTTCACGCGTGGTGAGTAAATTTTTTACCTAAGTTTAGTACGTAATTGTAAGTAAAAATTGTTATGTTTTTGACAAAATGGTGTTGATTGATTAATGTTAACTTAGTTTATTTTGAGCTTTAATTGTTATATTTCGCATACTAAATAAGACTTTGTATGGAGTTGTATTTTAATTTTGTGCAAAAGCATGGGGTGCATTCGGACAGCCACACAGGGGGCACATTCGTACGCGTACGAATGCTTCCCTTTTGATTTTATTAACAACCAGTATATCAAAATACAATTTTTATGAAGTACAATATAGTATTACCTTTTAAAATTATCGTGCAGACAGCACAATAACATATTTTTCCTTTTATGCAGTATGCTACTTTTCACTAAATAAAATATTTTTATTAAGTCTACCTTATAATTCGTATTTTATTGCAGAATAACACCAGAAGTCAAAAGATCTTATTCTACAGCTGTTACAATACACATAAACAATACAATATAAACAAATAAAGGAAGAAAACCCCGTATATATGCAGATACACCTGAAAAAACTGTACTAGAAGAGAGACATACTTAGACAGAAAGAATTGAAAAAAATAGAACAGGAAAGGAAAGCCAGAGGCAAAGCAGTGAAACTTAGTTTGAAGGATCTTAATTCAAGACAAAAGAAAAAGAAAGCTAAGAAAATAGGAAGCGTTGAAGATTCAGAGGAATCTGAAGGATCGGATTTTAGTGTGAGAAGTGAACTAAGGATAAACGGTGTTATTTTTTGTTATTTTTCTAAAGATTTATCGACTATGAGTCAAGTCACATGTTAGTTCTTGGATAAATAAATATTTTGATAATATTTAATAAAAACTTAATGACTTTAATTGGCTTTTTAATTACCCTGTATGACTGTACGAACGTACCCCATGCGTGGGGTACGTTCGTACAAATATCTTGTCGTAGGAAAATAGCTGTAACTCTTTAACCTTCTGACATAATAGTTTCGGACTTTTTTGTAACAAACTACAATATATTTGTTACACTCAGGTACATAAACTAAATAAATTTGACAATTAATCATAAAGTAAAAAAATAAATTCTAAAAAGTGTACGAAGGGTAACCACTTTCCCCTATGTATTGAGTTTAAAATGACGTCAGACAACTAACTATCTGACGTCATTCTAAATTCAACATGGCGGATCGCACAAGATGGCGGATACACACAAGATGGCGAAATAGTTATTTTTTATGTACTCCTACAATATGGGTATCAAATGAAAGGACTTGTTGAGAATAAGAATGCTTGTCCAACAATAACTAACAAGTAAAAATGAATTAAAAGTAAAAAAACATATTTAAAAACAAGCTTTTATTTAAATGCGCTAACGAGAATAAAATAACTGCTTAATGTCTTCCTTTAAACTTTACTAACAACTTGTAACGTCATTACACACTGATTATGATATGAAAGCTTTAATATATCGATTTATCTACCCCGTTGTATGGATCATAAATTAATATGGTCAAAGCGAGACTGCGGTGGCGGGGGGAACTGTTGACAGTTGACTCTTGACAAACACTTATGTCAATTTTACGTCTTGTTGATATCATTCGTTCGTATCATTCCTTGGCACCTTCAGTTGTACCTAAATAAAATCGCACAATATCCGCAATAAAACTACGTGACACAAAATTATTTGATAATAATACTTAGGTACATAACATCACTAAAAACAACATTTCTGTTCTACATTCAAAATGCAGTCAAGATTGATCCGGAGTATTTGCAGGCAACATACACAGAAACCATTTGGACGCGGCCCAAACTTAAAAGCAAACGTCGTAAAATACTGGCGTTCATGTTCTTAGACCGTTGAGTCTATGAACGATGGGATAGGATACTATATAACTACGTTCATAATATTACAATACTCTTTGAATCCATGTGGAACATGTAATATAGTATGCATTTCTCCTAATTAAACATTACTAAGGCACCAATTCACACTGGAGCAGCGTGGTGGAGTATGCTATTCCTAGGCCTCCTCGGTTATAAAGACAGACCCGAGCTCAGTAGGTAATGAGTAGCAGCCAGTACTCTAAGGCAGCGTCTTTCTCTAACTGTCTACATTTACTAGACTTATTAGTAGACTTTACTAGATTTACTGCTTAATAAAAAAAGGCTACACAATCAAAGCCCCACACTAGGATTCCCTGTGTCGTGGGTGTCATGGACAACACAAAGAAAAATACACACACGCAGACCGAGAACAGAAATTGAAACTCATCATTTAAATTTCCACCTGGCTGGGAATCGAACTCAGGACCCTTTGAACGACAGTCCGGCATGGTAACCCACACAGGACGTTTCGGATTTCGATTTGCGATTTTTAAGTGATAATTTTTTTATTTATTTATCCAAAAGTTTTTACATTTAGTACTTATTTTGATTTCTGCCAAACTGTAGGCCAGTTTGTCGGCAGGTCACATTGCAGTTCTCAAAAATGTGGAACGCTTCACGATTTTGCGTGTCATCCTTGCGCAGGGAAATAGAACTCCATGCTTGCTTTTTTATTTATTTATTGTAATATTTGTTTAACCTGATCATTAAAGGAAAAGACTAAGAATATTTATCCTTATTAGAGTTCATCATTTAAGGTTATGTTGTGTTTTGTTTAGTCGTATACAGCAAGATATTTAGGTGAATCGCTTTGACCTTAAATAATGTGATGTAGCAATAACTAAAATGGAAATGATTGATATTCGATGCTAATGAGCTCCGTAATGGCGTGGTTTAACACAGAATGTAGTTGATTGAGTACGAATTTTAATTGCGAGTTTTACACAATATATTACTGTATAAACATAAAAAATAATTACAGGAACATGCTATTATATTACACATTAACGCCACGGGCAGATTAAAAGTTATCTGCTCCACTAAATCGATTTAGTGGGGCAGATAACACAGCCGCAGCAGTCACACTCTAGACTACCTAAAAATAAATTCACTATAAATCCTACGCATTATTATAATAATGGGTACTACAATTAGAAGTTCCTACTTGCCGTGTACCTACGTAATAAACAAATGAGTATTGTACTCGTACGTAGGAAGTGTTCGCCTACTTCACCACACATAATAAGAATTGTACAGCAACGATAAATGTACCGTTATGAAATAGTTCCGCGACTTAATGAGGGACAAACTAAACGTAGATCGGAGTAAAATATTACGACTGTAGATTATTTTAAACCCTTGTGACCGTGTCCTTGTGTAACCGACATTTTTTTGATTCAAAATCCTATTAACTGTAGGTAGGTGTACTTTACCTAAGTCAAAAATCGAATTTGTCATTATGTGAAGTTGAAATATTGTTAGAGCAAAAATTACGTGAGTTAAGGTCAAATGGTGATAAATTACCTATGTCTTTCATGTTATCTCTATTTCGCCATACATCAATATTGAAAGCGGTTTCCTGTAAGCGTCACAAACATATTTGTTTCACTATGACTAGTCAAGGAGACCGTTACGGTGTAAATAATTTATTATGTTGAGGAATGTTCCAAATTAGGCAAACTAAATCCATATACTAATATAAATGCGAGTGAGTTTGTTTGTGTTTCTTTCACGACCATAACTAGATATGTGCTGATCAAAGTCTAGGTTTGTCTTTGTATTTCTATGCAAAATATATAGATTCGCTCCACATACTCAACACAATTTCTGCAGTACAAGTCCAAGTCTCCGAGGTAGACTCTACGAATATTTAGCCGGCACAAACAGTTGAGATATTCAGATGCAGTGCTACAAACGTCGGGAGATCTTCAAATGCCTCGTGTTTATTAAGCTATACCCTGTTTGGTTACCGGAAACTGTTCGGTTTATATAACTAATGGTTGGCTTATATTATAGTAGTAATAAATATAACATTCTCGTTTCGTTTTATGGTATATTATATACCATACAAATATTTACCATACCCTTTGGTTGTAACTCCATCCCCATGTCCACTGGTACTTATTGTGAACCTACCCGAATAACGGACAAGGAGACATTTAGATAAGTATCTAAGTAAGTAAAGAATATAGAAACAGTAAAGAAACGCCTGCACACATGCACACTCATTGTTATTATTAATAAGTAATTAATATTAATACTGGTATCTTACTTGTCACTTCTTTCTTCATTGACCTGTACACGGATAACTTTACTAATAAATATATTAACGTTTAAATTTGACTTACACATTTTTACTAATATAATCATCATCGCCGTAACATTACACACATTCGAGTTCAACACAAGCCTGTCAAAGCAAGTTGCGAACAAAAACGTTTCGAACACTTTGCCCGAATTTATAATAAACGATCCGTCCTTTTTTGAGTGGCATTCGATTGAAACCCCGAAACACGAACCGCATGAATATTAAGAGGTTTTCGATGCCAGTTTTGAGTGACAAACGCCCCAATCCTTGTTAGACTTGCGTCATGGAACACCTGTCTGTAGGTCTGTTTGTTAAAATCACCTTTTAATTGACGACTAAATTCGGCCTAGTTGCGGTAAGGCGGTCCGATCAAGACAAATCAATCGTGATTTATGTCGACAGAAATTGGCACTTACTCTGTGGCTGTGGCTTTTATTTCCAAGAGATGTGTTTTTCTCAATTGTGTCAACGTGCAACTAGTTACCTCACTTACACATTACATCTCGGATTTCTTAACCGAGATAATAATATAATGAGACTGATAATATTGTATATCGCTTTCATATACCTTTCTCACCAAAAGAAGATATTAGACTAATCATACACCTAAACTTAGTTATCACCCTCGGTTCGCTTCCAGAACGTCATGGCATTGTTCATGATTTATATCCATGTTTTCGAACGACAAAGTTTCGTAAAGGTGGAGGTACGCGGCCGAGACCGAGACAGGAGACCGCGACCGTCACTTGACGATAGGCAATGTATTGGCGACAACTCACGACCGAGACCGAGACGGTCTCGCGCGCCTATACAAAGTGACGGTCGTGGTCTCCGGTCGCGGTCTCCGGTCTCGGTCTCCGGTCTCGGTCTCCTGTCTCGGTCTCGGCCGCGAACCTCTACCTTAACACTTTGTGCTTTAGTCAGTGTTTATTTTTTTCAAATTGGCTGCGCAACCCCAAATATGTTAAAGGAATGGACTCCAAAAAAGGAGGACGTTCTACGGTCGACTGTTTATTTTTTTTATGTGTTCGCGGATAACTTTGTCCTTTATGAACCAATTTTGATCATTCTTTTTTGTTGGAAAGGAGATATCAAAACTCAAGTGTGGAACCATGATAAGGAAACCAGGATCTGATGATGGCATCCCGGAGAAATCGAAGGAAACCTTCGAAAATTGTATTGTTTTGTTTTGTTAATAACGAACGTATTATACGTATAGTATACTACTCTACTCTAATCATTATTATTCGACGATCCTGTGGTCTGATTGCAAGTGAGTCTGTCAAGCACAGGATTTTAAATTCGATTACCGACTTGGGTATAATTATATTTAATTTAATATGAAAGATAAACGTTCTACATTTGAGTGATTGACGATCCTTCATTAATGCGTATCTATGTCACCTGCATCACAAGAAACCCTAATGCGGGGGTGGGGTGAGTGAGGCTTCATTTATTATTCATTTTCATTGTCATCAGCACTGTTATGCATATTGATTCGATTGCTGGACGATCAAACATGCCAATCAAAGTTTGTTAACGTATCCTATTTCGAACCATTTTCGTAAATAACTCTATTCCGAATCTCGTTACATGATTTAACGTCTTGTGAGTTCCAACTAGTAATTAAACGCATGTTGTCTCTGAAGTAATTAATGTAAGATTTATACTGGAAGGCAAACAAGGCTGCGTATCTAAATTATGCGAAAACAATCGGTTGACATCTCACTAAGCCAACCTTTACACAATAAGCATAAGATCTCTGCAAATGTTGGTTATTTAAGTTTTAATGCCAGATTAGATGTTATCTTGATAAACGCCAACATGTTCATTTACCTCAGTGTAATGCAAATAAAGCTGCATCGCTTTAGCTTATTAATTAAATTGCTCTCAATGTTATAGCACTCAAGATGCCACCAATAATTATATTTTGGCGACCTCGTAGCCTAGTCGGTACCTAGTGGTGTCTCTACCTGCAAAGCGAGGGGTCCTGGGTTCGAATCCCGATCAGATATTTATGTGACAGATAAATGTTTGTTCTCGGGCCATGGAAGTTAGTGATTTGTTATTTGTGTTGTCCATGCCACATGGAATTTCTAGTGCAGGGTATTTGGGTATGAGTATGTTAGCGTTTATTTATATAATATTTATTCATTTACTTCAATAGCCTTTTATGTATTATCGTCAAGTAAGGAGAAATCCGAACGTAGAAATTTCAATGGACTGACGAACTTTGGTTTGAGAGTCTAGTACTCACTTACTTTCTTTCTTGCCCGGCAACGTATCAGAAATCTTTTAGTGTTATAAACGTTCATGGGCGACCGAGACCATTTCCACTGCTCATTCATCGTTTATTTACATAAAATACTTGGTTATTACAATTACGGATTTGAATGTCTGCAATGTTACATAATTACAACCAGTTGCCACACGAGTACATGAATCATCTGCTCAGCTATCGGAAAACCTCATTAAAACATTCCATGTGCGAGATCCAACCATTTGCACGTCCCTACCATAAGTCATGGCCAACGGTTCAGGGCTCCGTTTCTCATTATGCGCAGCCACGTGGGCGTCAATGTTCTGTCAGTCGCGCGATTACCTGTCAATGGTTATGTAAAACATTGTCCTCGATTGATTAACGATGTTATGTAGTATTAAATAATAGGATGTCAATCTATATAAATATTGAGCGTTTATGTAGACAGCTTGGCACACGAAATTAGAAAAAATACAATTTGGAAAAAAAGATTAATGATGTCGCTAGAATTGTATGACGTTTGTCGCTTGATATAATATTTTGCCGTAGACACGTCTTTTGTTCAGCAGGTTGAACCACAGGTAGCGAGGTTACCTTTGGCCTTGATGGGTGAATTCCGTCTTCTGGCCGTATTGGGGCTGCTGACGTCCATGGGCGATGGTGCCTAATTACCACAAGGTGGCTCGTCTGCGCGCATGTCGCTCATAAATAAAATAAATTGTAGGATTTGAAATATCTGACAAAAAACTTTATAATTTTAAAAACAATATTAAAGTAGATGCCAAAATACAAAACTAAAGTGTCGCATAATAGAATATAAATCAAATATCACAAAGTTTTCATTGTAGTTATCCAAAACTACCAGGAAATTCAGTGATTCAAGAGTAAGCAGAAAACTGAAATAAGATTTTCATAATGTAGATACAGAGAGGATCTAAAGTGTAAAATAACTTGCGGCGTTTGTGAGAATGTTATTTTTATTTATAGTTTAATCAATTCTTTGTTTTAATACTTAAGTAATGAAGTTAAACGTTAAATTTCCGATTTTTTTTCAACGAAGGTATTTAGCAGTTTATTGGGCTTAGATTACCACACACATCATTATTACCTACGTAGCGCGTGCTGTCGATGAAAGCGGGCTGGGGTTGCCATGTTACAGGTATTAATAAACTTAAATATACAACAACAACTATAAAATAACAAACAGAAATACACAAAACTTAAAACTATAAAATATAAAATAACAAACAGAAATACACAAAACTTAAGAATCTTACTTCGTCAGAACGAACAAAACCGTTTTTAATAACTTACGATGCAATACAAAATGCTTAAGCACAGATCTACTTCATTATGATTCTAAATAAAAGAAAAACTATGCTTGCTCAGCGGTCTGCTAGTCAAAGCAGCCGGTGACCCGTTTAAAGTTAAATTGCCAGCGTCAATGGAACCACGTCTGCGATAGGTATGTATGTAGGTGCTTTAAAAGAGTTTTCTATGCTTGTATTTTTTTATTTATGTTGTGGCTTGATATCCACTTTAGAAAATGTTTCAGTTCAATCCAATATTTTAAGCTATAGAAAATAGAATGTCCATGAGGAATTTAAAGTTTTGGTTGTAATAAGTATCTACTTACAAAATTTGTACACTTTCCGAAATGAAACTGCTTCAGTATTTCAGCGAGTTCCTATCATGAGCAGTATACAATATTTTTCCACTCATAGGTATAAACAAAACTTCAAAAGACTTTCGGAAATTTTAAAAGATCCGAATATCCCTGCCTCTTCGTGCCTGGGGTCACCACTTCACTTTTTTTTTCACCTCTGTTCAACGCGCCTTGGTTCCAGATTCAACAAACACTATATAGATACCATACATTCGTCTACAGTAAGATTGACAGGGTATTTCCAACCATGTACGATTAAAATATGGAATAGTGTACCAGCGGCGTCCTCACGATCCTACCATACAGGAACCTTGAGAAGTGGGTTCATCGCTTCCTTCTCGGCCGGCAAGGCATTAGCGACGCCCGTGGTGTTATGAATATCTATGGGCGGTAACCATTATCATTGGCAAGTCAGGTCGTTTGCCTGCATAAGAAATAGAGCATCTCAAAGTTTGCTTGGAGCGAGGAAGAGAAGAAGCATTTTAAACCAACTACAAAATGTCATATCCTCAAATCATATCAAGAAACTTGTCTATTCGAGATGCCCTGACCAACAGCTTCAACGTTGATTTCCCTCAGGATTCTACATACATGTTTGATGATAACAAACGATGGCCCGTTAAGCTGGCCTTGAGAAGAACTACCTAACTGAAGTCTACGATCTACCTACGTCCATAATTTAGTAGCAATAGATCAGTAACGGAAGGAATTCCTATATTTTACACCGTTCGCGTAATTTTTAAATGACTTCAAAAATAGTTGTCGTTTATTTTTACTATCATATTACATTATTATTATACTTAATAGTACTTACTTATTTTGTCGTTTATATTTCTTTGGCCATTTATTTGAATCTTTATTCTTGGTAAATTATAAAAACCTTTTAATATAACGGTTTCTATATCTTATTTATTTGTAATAATCAAATTTTTCTTTTCATCTATATGTATAACCTACCAATGCTTGCATTCCTATTTGCAAGATTACTTTTATTTATAGCTACTTGTGTTTTGATATAATCTGGTATTTAGACCAATTTTAAACAAACAATTCGTATGATGTCCAGTTTCTCGGTCCATTGCAATGTTTTGCCTGAGTAATATTCTCTATCAAAGGAAACTATCTAGACTTTCTTTTGATCTGATACTCTCTTTGATCTACTCCTACGGGAATCACCAGTGAAAGATGAACGCAAAATATTATATTCTAATGTCAATGACCTTTCTAGTCTAAGCATAATATTTCATTATGTTGTAAAAAATAATTTTGTGCTTAAATCGTCGCTTGTGTGGCGACGACCGAATTTTGATTGTCCATAGCAACACAATTAAGTCGAAATATAGACAGTGTTTAGTTCTTATTTCATCAGTGGCGTAGCGTGGCCTAATATAGACGTGAGCAAAGTCGCATCAGCGTGGTCCCATTTCTTTCGTTCCCAAGATCTACCCAATAAATCATTCTTACCAAACATGCTTTGACTTTGAAACATAATATTACATATGGTTTAAAAAAATAACAACAATTTCAAGGAAATTAAAAAAAAACATTTTCGGGAGGGTGTGCTATCAGGGGGCTCGGGGGGCGAAGCCCCCCGCCAATGTCATAGAGCTGCAACTCTAGATTTTTACGCGGAAAAAGGAATCTTAAAACTTGTTTCCAAATGGAATTTATCCGTTTAAGTGTATCGTAGTTAAGTTAGTGTTAAGTGTATAGTATAATACACCATCGTCTACCAAATTTTAATTGTTTTTTTTTCGTGTTAAACTCAAAAAAAATTGTTTTGGATAAAACCAAAGAAAAGTTTTGCCAATATTTTTTAGGTTTTTGTATAATTTAAAAGTAAACGGGGATGTTAAGTATTGTGGCATCGCATTTAAAGAGGCCTCGCGAGGCCCCTTCAGGTGCGAGGCCGTGGACAAGGGCCCACTTCGCCTTCATTTTTTCATTTTTGTTTCGTGATGGTGTTTTCCTTTTGACACGAGTTAAAGTACCAGGAGAGCAGAGCTGCTAGTCTATCTTCGCACAATGAAGTCACCTTAAAAACGTGAACGTACGAGATGAGGAAAGCAGATCTTTCATACGTTTATTTCATTCATTCATTTCATTCGTTCATTTTATTCGTTCAATTCAGCCGCTCGTTTTGTTCATTTCATGTGTTTGACACAATATGATGAAAACCAGTTACGATAAGGTACCAATAGTAATTCACATTAAAATTTCTTACTCAATACGATAAGGAATTTGGTAACATAATATACCTACTTTAGATAAACAAAGGAAGGTGTAGGCGTCGAGGAAACATTTGAAATTCAGTGCTAAACGATAGCATTAACACTTATGCTAAAAAGCTTTGTGAATTTGATTGGCGTTATAATAAAACTAATTGCTAAATTTATTGTGTTCGATTAACTGTTTACAAGGCAAACACGTATTTTTGTAATGAAAGCAAGATTGATTAACGTTATTTAGTGGTGTTATTTTACTAATAAATAATAAATGCTCACTCACTTTTGTTCCCGCACTAGGATTTCCTGTGTTGCGGGTGGTATGAACAACACAAATAACACATCAATAAGACCCACGACCATAGAACAAACAAACACTTATCTATCACATAAATGTCTTCCCCGGTCAGGAATCGAACCCGGGACCCCTCGCTTTGCAAGCAAGGCCTTATTTTATTTCGTTTGCATTATGTTATTAATGAGAAAAATGACTCCTGCAAATTTGCTAATTCTATCAGCATGAGTCAATGTACCACAAATGGTTGGAATAGCGTTCCGGCATCATGAATGATATTTATTTTGTATGCCATTACCTGGCAAAGTATATTGGAATACAAATTTGTATGATCCACCTTTATGTACCTGTACTTTTTACAAATAAAATTAATTTGAATTTGTCTTTATTATAATGTAAAATTTTCTCTGTAAAGAGTTATGATTGTACTTAAATAATTATTTATATAGAAAATCTCCAACTTAGGCCTAGTGAAGCAGGTGCCTAACGTCTCGTTATTGATTATTACATAGTTCATCATAAAAATAATAATAATAAACGAATAAGATTCTCTTCGAGGCCTCCAAATTGGCATCGATAAAATGAACAACTAAAATAAAACAAAACAATCAATTAAATAGTCAAAGACGATTCAATTACATAATCGGTCGAGGTTCTCTTGACCGTTTCGAATCGACAAACGTTATTTTGATAATAGCGATGGTATGCACTGATAAGGCTGTATAATTCAATGTTATGGCCTTAGCTACATAAACAAGTTTATGCGCTCTGTATAAACGACCCACGGTATTACATTTGAATAATCCAATTGTGATCTCGCCATTGTCACAGTTACCGCGGATGTAGTTTGCTATTGAACTCGCGATTGCTTTCATTAATTGGAAATGTAACTAATATAGAGTTGAGGTTGAGTTGATTCTTCTGGCTGGATAGTCGTAGTTGTTAATATAATATATCGAACTGATTCAATTCGACTAATTTCCAAGTTATGAATTACTAGACTTTTGTGGCGGCATCGCCCGCGTGGGAGTCGGAAAACGACAATTGTATTTATAGCTCACTATTTTGGATATAGTGGCTTACACACATAAGGAATTTTATTTAGGACTATAATGCAACGATACATTATTTTCGTGTAACTCTTAGGCAGCGCGCGTCAAGATAGCTCTTAGAGGGCAGGATTTTTAAAAGCTGTTATTTAACTTGCAATGTATGTATGTATGTACATAACTATGATTGTTCGAGTGGAATCTTGCAACTCAATTTTGAGGCACTTATCGTCAACTTATTGAGCTGAAATCTGTACTAATATTATAAAGCTGAAGAGTTTGTTTGTTTGGTTGCTTGGCCTAATTTCAGGAATTACTAGTTCGATTTGAAAAATTATTTATGTATTGGATAGTCCATTTATCGAGGTAGGCTGTATATTACTTATATAACATAGGTACATACATATAAGAATTGAAAATAAAAGTATGGTACACTTTGCTAATTACTTAAGCTTACTAATTATTCATAATATTGCGTAACAAAATAGTTATTAATTGTAAGTTCCAACAAATATTACCTTTCCCTTGTTGTTTGCCATTGTCGTGGTCCAACCGGCCACATTGTATCTAGCCGATCTAAGGCTGTGTTGTGTAATAGTTGTAATGGGTGCGGTGGACAGGGTTAAGGTTTCAAGCCTTGAGCTTGACTTGTGACTGTTTGAAGGGAAAGGTTTTTGTATCATGGAACTACTTCCACTGACTACTGTACCTACTACTGTATCTATAATTGTAAAATGACTATAATTGTATATAATATAATTGTAATTGTATATCTATAATTGTAAACAATATACATACATATTTCCCTGTACTTTTAAAAACTTGTGCCCTATTAGAAAAGCCAATCTTGTAAAACAATTATTGTCTTACTAATTTAATCATCCAATTAGTTAAAGATGCTATGAGCAAAGAGCTACGACTGATTAAAAATTAAGACCTTGCGCTTGACTTTTTACTAAACAATGGCTGGTATGCGTGCCGGCTTGACACAATATGACTTGACAAATGAACTGGCCCATTTAAAAGCCGTCGCTCCAATTCCGAGTTAATCAATCAATCAGATCGTTGCGACTTTATTTATATGGTCTTATTTTATTACACTCAAATCAAACGTACTTACAGAGATTTGATGTGAAACATTTAAAAAGGTTTTTTTTTTAATTATTTAGATACCCTAAGATTTGGAAGAAAATGAACTTATTCGACGACCCGGATGGCGCAATGGTTAACACGCCGGATCGCCGTTCCGAGGGTCCTGGGTCACTTTACCGCGTCAACGAATATAGTATGTATGAATAAATGTATCAATACTAATATTATAAAGCGGGAAGTCACGCTTGTGACGTTTAGACCTCATAACGCACTGAACGTGTTAATGTTAAACCAAGTTGGAATTCTGGGATTGTAATTAATTTGAGTTTTAATCAATTTAAGTGGCATTGCGTTGTAAAAAGAGTCCCAATCCCAAAAATGACGTAAGTAGTAATTTATTGGATAAATATTTTTGTTCTTCGTAACGAACACTAACATCAAAATTTTAAAGTTCTGCGCAAGATTCTTCGAGATTCGTATCATTCCTATGCATTTGTTATGCAGTTTTGGCTATTTAGGTCGCTGGAGCTTTGGGATAGCACAAAATTATACAAATTGTAAAGTTGTGTACACCATTTCGCCTCAAATATTCAGAGCAAAAGTTTTCAAATCGACATTTATGCGATGAATATTTTAGCGAATGCACAGAAATAGAAGACTTTGTATACTTTTCTTATACTTCAATATAGAAAGCACAACTTTGTGAATGTAAACTGTCTTCAAGAAATGTTATCCAATTGATTTAATGTTAGACTATTATCTTGGTCATGCTAAGTTTCGGAAAACCAGGCTTTACTTAACCAAAGATTCAAATAAATCGATATTATTATTGCTCTGAAATTACCCGTTTGATATAATTATTTCAATTATGCGCTTGTTATATGTTACGTAATTTTGTAAAGTGATATTAAGTTTCTGCATTGTAAGTTCTAGTTTAAAATATGCTCTCTCGTAAAGCGGCTGTACAAGTCCTTTAAATGGTACGTGGGCTGAGTGAAGGTAGGTACTTATGTTAAATTTCGCGCATTTCCACCTAAACATGAACAACTCAAAGTGTCCTCTCAGTGTATACAATGTATTCATTATATAACTAGGTATCTAACGAATTTATTTCAAGTGAGTTTGAGATCAGATCTATCTTACTGAATATAAGAGAGGACGTTGCATGGTACTTAGTTGAACAGGAGCAGTCATGAAATGTAAGTATAAATGGTCACCACAACCCAAACAATGAATATCATTTATACTGTCTGCACCTTTGCTCAAAGCTGTAAAAAAGGAAACGGTTACGTATATGTAGAATATTAATCTTACTGTATGTCAACATTGTTAATAATAATTTTCGGTGTAACTTTGAACGCCGCGGGCTTGATATTTCTATTTTATTTAAATTAACATAACCTAACTTATGTGAACTATGCCTAATTTTACTGAAAATTCTGCTTAATTGAAACTAACGTAAAACGATTATTTTTACTCAATCGAAAGAAATATTGTGTTCTCTACCTAAACGTTGTCTAGAAGAGATAGCTCTACAGCGATAAGACCGCTTTTTGTACTGCAACTAATGTAACGGCGCGTTTATATGACACGCATGATCGTAGCGCAACCTGCGAGTACGCGCTCCCCTACTGGTGCATAACAAATTAAACTTTAACAAACGAAAGCTAAGGCGTCGTCTAACTAGAGCCTAAATGTTACCTTTTTAAGATAAAGAAGAAGAGAAAGAAAATCGGTTTGCTACAAACCACAGGTACTAAATTGACATAAAAGTGATCTAATTTATACAATTTTTAAGTATCTCTTTACAAAGATGAAAAGAGAAGGTTATCATAACGAACATGCTACGATGGTACGAATTACAAATAAAAACATGTGAATATGCACTCAGGTTTCCAGAGTGGCACTCGTAGAGAAAGCAATTAAAAAGTGGAGCAAGATCAAGAGTAGCCCGGCTTGTTGGGTTTTTCAACGAACATACCCACTCGTATCGTTTTGAGCAGGTAATTTATATCAAAATAATATTATTTTACTGTCTTTTAGCAGAAATTTTTTATTGTATACTTTGTAAATATACACTTTTTTCTCTAAAGACACCTATGCCATAAATTTTTTTCAAATAGGTTTTTAAAATTACATTTTTTTATTTATTTGGGTTCAGATAAAAAAATTAACGTGTGTGTGTGAACGTGACAATGACGTCATACTTTTTCGTGCGTGCAGCCGGCGTTCATCGATTTATAAGACGTTATCACGTCAAAACCGGACAAACAAGCAGACAAAAAGCCTGATGTGTATGTGCATATGCGTGTGACTGTACTCATATGTTAGTGCAAAGCAGCAGTAGTAGCTAAATAATACCAGTAAAAACAATTTGATTACAGCGCGAATAACATCTTTTAAGAGGAAATACCACGCGAACCCTTTTTCAAATTTGGGATTTTTTCACTCAATATCTCTGTCGCGCTTGCGAGCGGCGTGTATGTCAGTGCGATAGGGACAACTGCAGCTCCGTGTAAAAACCCGAGGCAAAAATCATCAAAATTGAGGTTCCGTTCTCGACTAATCCCCCCGCCAAAACTAAAGCAATCTTAACGAAATTTTGGAAATTGAATGGGAAGGAGATATTCTGTGTCGGACCGTTTAGCTTTTTGTGCTAATTATTATACAATTTGTGTACTAGGCGTTTGATTGCGGCATATTTATTTGGCCGTTTTAAGCGCTGTTTGAAGTAGCCTAAAACTTTTGAAAACAAAAATATCAAAAAAATCAAAACGTACCGACATAGATAATGATGATATTATTCTTGTGTGAAAAAATTATTGATCTAAAGTCAAAAACCAGCGAGGGATTAGTCGAGAACGTTTGTATGGAAAAATGACCCGTAGCATTTCCTCTTAAGATATTCCCTATAAAACGTAAATATCAATCGCTTAAATTATTATTTGCATCCGTTGTTTTCAAACAATTGCATTCATGGTCACATCGTTCCAAATACTCCTATGTTAAATTGAAGTGTGTAGTCATGCTTAAGTCTTCGTTTATTTATTTATAATAAAGGATAACATTAGAGTCGTGATCTGGGCATCACGTATCAGATTAGTTAAAAACGATATTCACTTATTTCAATGAAGTTCACAATAAAGGTGGTCTGGCTTTAATACATGTGCGTGGTTGTGAATAATAATAATAGACCCGTTAATAATACTATATTTTGAATGTCTTTAAAACAAAACAATAACACCATAATTAAGTCACAAATGACAAAA